>CAUJNA010000015.1:166612-281612 GCA_963377175.1 Effrenium voratum | reverse complement strand
AAACCGCAATGAACTACAAGGGGTTACAGAGAGCCCGACATGGCGCCTTGGTAAATGGCACAAGACCTGCGTCACCCTAGCCATCAGATCGCTGGACGTAAATCCCCAGCGACTCCTCCGACTCACTGGGCCCCAGGGAGAGGTATGACCTGAGGCCCAGGAACTGGACCACATCCTCAGGGAGCGCCACAAACTCAGCGCGAAGCCACGGTGGGTCCTTCTTGATAAAAAGGCTGTTGGGTTGGTTTCAATGACACGCCAAAGGAAAGCAAGTCATTTTCAGGTGTCGCCCATCTTGAGACACATGGTGGGTTTGCTTCCAAGTGAAGGAAACCCCAAAAAGGGTATATGGCATCCTCAGAAAACAAAACAACACACACGCGCAATCGAAGGTCTGGACCCCCATCCCCGAGCCTTTTCCAGGGTACCACGCCTTCTCGAAGAAAGAAGATGACACGGGAAAATTGAGAGAGCACGATGGCCCTGGGAAAGCACGGTGCCCAATCTTACTGAGAGGTACCAATTAGTTGGGCACATGGTTTTCCCAGGGTCGCAGTCCTGACTCATTTTTTGACAAGGCACGCTTTGCTGAGGGAGCCCGCAAAATTCAGAGAACGTTCGGACACGCAAAACGACAAAGGCAAGCACGCGCAAACACACATGAGCATTGTTTGTTTAGGGGTTCAAGGCTTATACACGGCTGGGGAGGCTACGTGGGGGGCTTCGCGGGGCTAGAATTCGTGGAAGGGTTGGCTTCATAATGAAAACGTTCCGCATGATTTCTAGCTAAACCGGGCCTGAAACGCACAGTGCTCCTGCGGTTGTCTTCCTGTAATCTTCCTGTAGTCTTGTCGTAGCCTTCTGACTCTAAACATCAACCTTTGGCATGCTACTGTCATAAAAGCACACAACACACTTGCCATGAAAGCACATAACACACTCCAACCACGAAGTGGCTTTGCAAAGTGGCTTCGCCTGTGTCAATGTCACCGGGCTACGCGCATTGGCTTCGCGGGTCTTCGCGGCACACAACGTATCACACAAGTGCCCACGAAGCTAAAACCCATCATCTGAGAAGAAACGCTGCTAACATGTGGCTGTATGTCAGACCGAGTTGCCCTCTAAAAGGGTGGCTTCCTTTATGGAGGACTCATTTTTTGCAGGCGATCATTTCCTGGTCCCTTGTATTGACCCATGGTTTCTCAACAACAACAAAAACAAACGGGGAACAAACAACTAATCATGGCGTGGTTTCCTGTTCGATTCCTGTTGAACCACCCGAAAGGGGTTGAGAGACACCAACGCAAGGGCTGGCGGCCCCTTATTTGGCGGAACCCCTTTCCGGCCGTCGCCATGGAACTCCCCAAAGCCCGGCACGCTCGGAATTCTGGGCATGGGATATTCATGACATAAAGAGGACCCGGCCAAAGTTGGTTGCCAGAGACCACAGGAACCAAAGGAACACAAAAACCACCTCTTGTGGTTGGATCATCTGTTGAGTCATGATCAAACCGGATATTAAAGAGCTGCACCCCAAAACAATGGTAAAGAGTGAGTATCTTATGAAGCGACTGTCCCCTAAGCCAAATTGCCCATGCTTGCTTGTACCTCAGTTGAGTGCAGGGTTTCATCTTTTGGTTGCAAGACTTCCCCCCAGGAACTCGGCGAAACCCTCGCGAGCCGCGACTCGCGCCTGGAAGTGCTCTGCATGGTTTGGCGGCGCCACTGGTGCCGAAACCGCTGTGCCTTGCGACCCATGACATGGAGCCCAAAAAAATGGGCTGTGGATCATGTCGCTGCTCACTGTGTGCGTGTATTCTCCCCCCCCCCCCCCCGGCCCGAGGCCCCGAGCCCCCGGATCCTGGCACTTACGGTCCCACCCCCCACCCCCTGAACTCGCACCCCAACACCCCGGCAGCCCCACCCCCAGGACAAGCCAACCCGCAACCAACCATAAACCAACCCTAAACTAACCCTAAACCAACCCTAAATACACCCTAAACCAAACCCTAAACCGTAGACCTCTAAACCTAAAGCGACACTAAATCAACATAAACCAACCCTAAACTAACCCTAAACCAACCCACAACTAACCCCAATTACACCCTAAACCAATCCCTAAACAATAAACCCTAAACCTAAACCAACCCTAAACTAACCCTAAACCAACCCTAAATACACCCTAAACCAAACCCTAAACCGTAGACCTCTAACCTCTAAACCTAAACCAACCCTAAATCAACATAAACCAACCCTAAACTAACCCTAAACCAAACCTAAACTAACCCCAATTACAGCCTAAACCAATCCCTAAACAATAAACCCTAAACCTAAACCACCACAACCCAACCACAGGACAACAACCACACTGGGGGGGGGGGACTTGTCTGCCCCATGACCAATTGGCGGGGGGGGGGGACTGGCAACGCTGTACCATATATATATACATATATATATATTATCGTATACAAACATAAGCACGAAATATTCGCATTCTACACATCCATACATCATGCCTCATCACAATGTTTAGATGGCATGGAACTCCTTTTATTGGGAACACCAGCATAACTAACCCTGAAAGCTCTTTCAGCAAAACGCCCTTCATCTATCGACCCACAGCAATCAATCAATTGCCGCTTTCCGATTCCGGTCACGTAGTTTATTGGGACCTCTGGATGAATCAACCGCTTGATGAACGGGTGTCCCGTTCATTTCAGAGGGAACCCGGATCACTTTGGACTTCACCAGGTCGAGGAAAATCCCTGGTGTCGACCTCCGGCATCCGGGGCGCCGATCTTCGAGTCCCTGAGCCAGGCGAGGATGACGTCGAAGACCTCCGGCTCGATGTCCAGAAAGATGTGGCCCGCCTTGTCCCGCAACAGCGAGTCGTCCCACCTCGTTTGCAGCACATTGACTCGCGAGGGCGACACGACAGACCGAGTTCACGATGCATGCCGTTCTAAATTGCAAATGGCTGGTAAGCAACATCTTCCAATTAGTCCAACTCTCGGTTGTTCCACGAGTAGCGGCAAAGGATGAAACCCGCAAGGCACAAGGCCAAGCGGAAAGCAGAACACCCTACACCCTCCATTCCAAGTTGGAGTGGGAGCATACCCCCAAGAAGTCGTCTGGCCGAGAATTAAACGTCTGAGAGCATCCAGACCTCCCAAACCTCCCATTGCACGGGCGAGCGGCTTGCTCAGCGAGTGCCCCTGAGTATGAATTGTTGGTCTTCCGAAACTGTTTTTCTAGGAAACTACCGGACCCTAAAAGAGTGAGTCTGCATTTTCGTGGACATTCGACTGGGCCTCCATTTCCAAACAAAAGGGACACCGACGGTTCACACTCGAGACCTCATGCATAATAATATTGCCCTCCCAAGCAGAACATCAAATTAGCAAGGACCTTACTCAAAACGGTCAACCAAACAAGAATGGGTCTATGGCGGGCCAAACATGGTACCCAAAATGACACCCTGGTAAATGGAAACAAAGACCTAAACCTGCGTAGCCCTAGCTCTCGAATTTTGAGCCACACCCATTTCGCATTTCCAGACTCTGAAAGGGCAGGCGCCTGCCAGAAAAGAGCTCCGCCAGGAACGAGCCGCGGCAGAGGCAGAGCGTCTCGCGCTTCACGGTGTACATCTTGCCGCCCACCTCGGATCTGAGAACGCGATGGCTGGGGCCAGAGTGATATCCTCGATAATATCCAAATTAGAATGGTTCAAAGTGGTTTCAAGGGCCTCCCCCCCCCCGCTAATAAAAAAGAAGAAGAAAGACTGACAAGTCCGACACTTGTACCCCGCCTTTCGCCTTCCGCCTTCTGCCTTCGCCGCAACTCCCCACTCCCCACGAAGCGCTTCACGCGCCGCGCCGCGTCCAGGGTCACCACGTCCTGGGGCCGCATGTCCTTGGCCAGCTGCCGCCGCGCCGTCCGCTCCGCCAGGATCTGCTTCAGCTCCTCGCGCCCAAGACTTCGAATGCGCGCCCCAAGATGCGCCGAGGAAAAGCGACAAATTCACGCTGCAAAACGCGGGGCAGCCGAGGAAAACGCCCGGACAGTGCGCACAAAAAGGGCGAATGAGTCAGAGAACCGTGGAACGTAGAGCCTCAACTTTGCTCCTTGCCTTTTGCTTGGTCTTGCCCCGAAGCAGAAAAAAGTTGTTGGTAATTGTTTGGCCCAGCCAGAAAAGGGGGATTTACCGATTGCAGAACCTACCCGGACAAAGCTATAGGACGTGTCTACTGGCCTACGAAAGACAAATGGAAAACAAATGAAAATACTCATATTCAAAAAGGGTAGGTTGCCGCAACTATGCCTGGACAAAAAAAGTGTCCTGTACTATCAATCGTCCATGCCGGCTTTGACTGGGTCTCACGTGTCACTGTTAAGCGCCGAACAACAAACGTTAGGCGCCTTTGTCCGACATCAAAAGTGGAGGTTGACGATTCAAAACCTGCCGTTGAGCAAAAAAAAACACCCTCTTTTAACTTTTCTGTGGCACCGCCGGCTTTCACGAACCACCAATCTTTGTAGTCGCCACCTGGCACCCCGCATGGCCGTTTGTTTCTTCCGGCCAAACCCTTTATTTTGCCATATTTGTCCGTATGAACATTTGTTTCCCGTCATTGGCGTATACGACCCATGTAAATTCCGTACTTTTTCCACATGTTGTTGAAAAGAACCGCGCAACAAGCCGTATGACCATGTTTTCGGTTGCGACCAAAACAAACAACCCTCTAAGCGAAAATCCTTTAATTTTAAAGGGTCAAATGGGAAAACCCTTGTTTTTGGGCAAGTTTTGGAAAAATAAAGGCTTTCCAGGGAAAAACCCGGTATTTTACTTACATCCTTTATTTTGGCACTTTTCGCAAGCGAAATGTCGGATGTTTGAAGAACAGAGCAAAGGTGCCGGATCTCGAGCAGGTGTTGAAAGGAGCCGCCAGGTTTCTTTCACTGCCAAATTGTATATTGGGGTTCTAGATTTTTTTTAAGGAATCTCTTGTGGTTCCTTTTGTACCGCCAAGTGCGCGATAGCCCCCTGCTCCTCAAGATTGGAGCTCAAAAGGCAGGGGTAGACGCGAGGGCGTGGTCAACTAAAACTTAAGAATGAAGCGGGACAACCAACTTGAATGTACAAGTGTGCAGTTCACTACATGACCATCAGTAGCTCTGCGTGATTGACACATCATGCTCAAGCATGGTACTTTTTTTGTATTTTTAAAACATCAGGCAGTATCCCAAAGTGGCACTTGCGTTCGTTACTCGGCTCGGCGCACAAGCCAAATGCCAACAAAGCTGGCCTCCGCCTAAGTCGCACTTTCTTCCAGCACCTAACTTTGATTCGATGGGAAGCACAGTCCAAGCCAAACATGTTGCGTAGTACGTGTTTGCCCGAGAACCTTCGGATTTCTACCGCAATGTCATACAAAACCAGTTCGCTGCTCGCGCAATCTAGCTGTGTGCCCGCTTTTCTTTGCTGGAAAGCTTCTGGAAGGGCGAGCGCGTGCGAAACAAAGGAAACCCATAAAAATCCCATACGAATCCCATAAAAATCCCATACAAACCCATATTTTTCCAAAAACCAGGTTTTTCCTAACCCGTACAAAAACCGTACAAACCCCATAAAAATACCGTACAAACCCGTACGCAATTTATGGGATTTTCAACCTCTGCTCAAGCAGCTTTCCAGGCCCGAGCTGCCCGAAATAAGCTTGCAAGGTGACCCTGCGAAAAGCAGTCATTCATGTGTTCGTCCCACGCGTCTTTTACTACCTGCTGTCCAGTGTTCAAAGTGGGTTAGGTTCTTTTGGCTCGCTCCAAAAATGATGTTCCTGCGACGTTTTAGACAAGCCTGCGAGAAGCTCCGGGATCAATGCTTTAGCACGGGACTTGGTTGTCAAACAAGTGAGCATTTGCAAGACGGCCCTCCAAACGTATCCGACGCGAGCTTTACGCAAACAGTCCCAAGCAGATTGCTCAGTGCCATACACAATATGTATACACGTGCAGCTACCGCTTGCGGTAAACTGGGACTACTTGTTGCCCTTGTCAGAAAGTTCATATTCCAATGCTGTTTTAAACTTCCCGAGCCACGATCTGGGAAGCCTTCCCAACAAATTGCGGATTGACCATTGTTTCGAGTTCAGCAGGTGATTTGCAACAGGTGCCATGCTCAATGAGCTTGCTTGGATGGGATTGCTAGGCGGCCGTGGACCGGAGCGTTTGACTGGATGTAAGAGAGCCAACAAAAGGATTATATTGAGGGAACCACCATCATAACTCACGCAAGACCATTCGGATTACAACGCAAAAAGTAAAAACCCGGTGTTTCCGGGAAAACCCTGGATATTTTGCCATACCTTTAAAATAAACGGATATTTGCTTAGAGGGAACGGCTAATATGGAGTCCACGGCATGGATAATCCATCCACAGGCCAGATTCCTGGATCGACAAAAACGCATCAACCACATTGCGGGGCAGGCTCTAAATGGAGTACAGCTTGCCAACTCTGGCCCGAGTGGAGGGTGTTATGGATATCCCTTGAAACCGTTCTCAAAAAGGCCGCTTTGCTAATTTCAGGCAATATGGCAAGTCCGAGCATCTCAGCTCGTTTCACGGAAGCTTCACGACCGGACCCAAGAAATGGCCTCAAAACTGTCGCTTTGCTTTCCCTTCAAACACCAACCGCAAGGTGTCCCCCCGAGTCATTTGGATGCCCCCGGATCAAGATTCACCAACAAACTTTTAGCAAAGGCGGGCACAAGACTACTCCCAACACAAACGAAAGTTGTTCTTTGGCAATCAACATTTCTGTGTAGAACCGCCAAAATAGAAGATATCCTCAAGGCTGTTCAAGACCAATGGCTGGAAATTCTGACCCTGCCTTTTTCATGTTTCCGCCTAGGTCACCAAAGGGTCCCAGGGGCTTTCGGCTCCTCCTCCGCGTTGAAGAGGCGTTGGGAATATTCGGTGTGCAGCTGGACACGCTGTGCCTGGAGACCAAACATGGGCTCCTTGTGGTTGACCGACACACCTATATATTATGTACAGATATATTATATATATGTAATATTCCATTTGCTTGAGTCCAGTAGTGGTTGCTTCCCTGTAAAACCAAGAAGGGAAAACACCATTTTTTCTTTAGCAAATGGCAAATATGAGTGTCTTTTTCTGAGGCTACCCTTGTTGAAGGGAAACCAACAGAATGGGGCTCCCTAAAAAACGGCCATGTTGCCGGTGGCAAGAACACAGGCGCCTGGTCCCCAAAAGCCATGGCTGCCATGCCGCTGCGGACGGACCATGTCAACAGTCAGCCCCTCACGTGCATTGGTGAGAGAAAACCAAAGCCACCTAAGGGCGCTCGAAATCAATGTCGCCCGTGGGCCCCATGATCTGCCGATGGCAGCAAAACAAAACACGACCCGCCACAATGCACAATGAACAAACAAGCATGCGGCGAATTCGAGCAGCGACCCGAGCAGCGACCCCAAGGCTCAAGTACCGAGGAGATATTATTCTTGCGCGTGAGTTGACTGCGACTTATGCTGTAAAGCACATATGGGCATGGTTCAACATTCAACCATCAGGGGAACGCAGGTGTTAGTCCTTGTTTCCATTTACCAGCTCATGCTCAGGCATTGTAGAGCAACATGATGTTGACCCGAAGGGATCCCTCATCACTGCTGGTGCAACCAATGGATTCCTTAGCCTCAAGCTTTGGGAACCTCGTGATGGGCACTTAGTTTATTTTGCGGGCCCTAACCCTGATCCGGATTAATCCCGAAAATGTGTATATATATATATAATATACATATTGTGGATCACCTGAGTGTATTTTAACCCTAGTTACAACAACGAATCTTGATCCCATCACGTGTCCCGATCCTCAAACTCCAGCCGCGTCTTCTCCTTGTCCTCAAGCAGCTGGCTACGACGCTGCCGCACCACCCTGGGAATCGACAAGGCGAGCCGGGCAAAACCAGCCTCAATCTCAGAGACCCTGAACGAAATCTGACAAACCCATCCGTCGGAAAACAACCAAAAAAAGTATCCTTGCTGCACAGCTTCTTTTGTTGAATGCTTACATTGAAGCGCCTTACAAATCGGTTGTCTGAAGATTGTTGGGCAAGTGACGATCTGCCGTTGGGGCGGTGTCAATCATTGAACAATGAACAATGCGATGTCGGTCGACTACAATCTCTGCCCAATGAAGTGGGCCTTGGCCTTCGAACAGTGGCATTGACATGCATCAACTCTCGCAGTACGTTTGCCTTCTAAGCTAGCATACATATATATATATATATACATACATACATACATTTACACGTATACGTTTAATCCATATTGTGTAATCTGTGCTTACATCGACCGCATGCTCCAAGTATGAAGTGCCACATCATCAAAGATACGGTTGCCTGACAAGCTCATCTGCGAGCTCATCCACGCGCTCACGCTCGGGGCCAGCATTGGCTGTATCGGCCATGGCATCGGAGTGATCGCGTCCGGGAGTGAGGCTCTGATTCTTTCGTCGGTTTTGTGAGGGCAAGCAGAAACAAACATAGGTCTTCCAGCCCCAGGTAGCGAGTGCAGTGGTTGACCTCCCCATCAAGCAAACTAATGCACAAAGAAATGCTGACAGGTGGTGTCGATTCCCAGCTCGGGCAGCCTTCGGATGCGTTGGTCATCTAGCCCAGGCGTAGGTGTGTGTGTGTGTGTGAGCAGGGTTCACCTCCCGACCAAATGGTGTCGATTCCCAGCTCGGGCTCGGAAAATGTACCCCGTCGTGCCTACATTTGATTGAAAGCACTGTGTTTGGAACATGGTCTCAACAACCCATTGCCTGCTGCGGGAAGGGGCCCGTCACAACCTTGCAGCTACCCAAACGCTGAGACGCCGTGCATTTGCCGCGGATTCAGCTTGCAAACGGCTTTGAGGCTGCGAGCAGGCAAAATCACCCACCAAATGTTGGGTGCAAGAACCAGGGAAGATGGAAGCGAAACCAAGTCAGGGTCTGTTCCACTCAGGGAGCCTTCACTTTTGGAAAAGAACACCCCCTATTCCGCCACCAGATCATCCTGGCTGACATACTTGCCCAGTCCTGGACTCCCAACAACGAAGTCGATGCTAAGTTTCCCGATGCAAACATTCCTATCAAATACACTTGCTAGCATGTGCAGAAGGGAAGGGAATGCTTGCTTTCTCCCTCCACGTCTAACCTCCCTGTCGATTGGTGCGTGTCTTATCTGCAGGGGTCCCACGCTAGCAGCACCTCGAACGCCGCAAGTTGGACACGGTGTCAATCATGGTGAAGGAGGTGCGGCTACGGATCACTGCGCGAGGATTGAAACCTGTGAGGCGCACGAGCCGACGGTCAGGCAGCATCGATGTCGATTCGATTTTCCAAGCCCAAAAGTATCTCCAGATCTGTCAGGAGTCGCTGGCTGTCTGTATGGCTGCTTTCCAGGTTCTAAGCCGCCCCAGGCTCACACTGCAGGAGCTTCGAACCCTTGCTTCCTGAAACGCATGTGACCGGGATGTTTGCCATATGTCGAGTTTTGGAGTGGAGATCATTGCTCCATCATTGTCTCCACGTCATGTGCGTTTGTGTGTGTGTGCGTGCGTGTGTGTGTGGGCGTAAGTGTAAGTGTAAGTGTAAGTGTAAGTGTAAGTGTAAGTGTAAGTGTAAGTGTAAGTGTAAGTGTAAGTGTAAGTGTGTGTGTCTTTTTTCGTCTGTGTGTGTGCGCTTTTTGAGGGCTCGCGTACACTTTGTGAGGTGAGTGTAATTAAAAAGCAACAGCAACAACCATTTTGAGCTCCTCAAAGCCTCTTCGAAAATCATATCTCAGCTCCTTGGACTGGCTTCAGCCTCGCGGTCAGCCCGATGTGCACAGGGCTCAGAGCCCTTTTTGCTACAATGCATCGGAATATTGCAAGTGGGACCAAACACGGTGCCCCGCGCGAGATCTTTCTGGAGATTTCTGAAATAGATTCAGCACACCTGGGGGGGGGTCCCCAGTCCTCTTGCTAAATTCAGCGCATCCGCCAGATCTAGTTGAACCAATCCTGGCATTCCTCTAGGAACTTCTCTAAGTCTGCCGTATCCTCACTCCTCAGAATGTCCTCCGACACGTCAGGAAGATCCTGCGTGCCGAATTCCGAAGGCATGTTGGGTCCGTCTCACGTCACAACGTGCTCTCTCAAACACTGGCAGCATGGTCTAGGGCTGCGTCTAGGGTATACGGTATACAATGTACGCTGTGAACCCTCCCGCCTTTCTCAAAACAGTTCACGAAAGGTTTGGTCCCCCTGAAAAACAAATCATGGCCATCACTTGCTCATTGGCTCACCCTTCAAACGCTAGCCAAAGGAGTCAGTGCTGCCAAATACTTGGATGTATCCCCGAGCCAAAAAGTTCAACTTGTTGCAGCTTGAAAGGAAATACGAGGGGTATCCAAAAAGTTCGAGTCTAAAGATCCAATACCTCCATTTGGTTAAGACCCATTGGAAAAAATAATAATAATTCCAGTAGTGATAGATTCCCTTTAAAACCAACAGGGGAAAATAAAACATACTCTTAAGCAAATGGAGGTAGAGAGTTTCTGTGGCTCAAGTTGCTCCCTGGAAAAGCCCCGCGGGCGAGCCTCTGGCCAGCTGCCGCTCGCGGCGGGCTTGCTGCTGGCGGCCTCCGGATCTCCGGCCTCTCCGGCCGGGGCCATGTCTGCATCCTTCTCCTGTCGGGGACGTGTTCTGCGGAGGTTCCCGTCAACAAAGCGCACTCTCTAAACCTGATTCTTGATCGGCCAGCACGAGTGCCAAACTTTTGGTCTACCACTAGAACTTCCCAAAAAAGTTGAAAGTTGCTCCAATTTGTTGGAGCTCAGGCTTGCCCGAACTGTGAGCGCAGCATTCTGCCAAATGGCTGAGTTGTGAGATCGTTGTCTCAAGGGGAAACGCAGGAGGGTAATGGACTGAGTACACGCCGGCAGTACGAACTTTGCGGGAGCGAGGGAATTCTGCGAACTCCTCGCAAAATCGCCAGGAAGGCTAAGGGGTGCGACAGCTAACATATGCAAAGGACCATAGTATTTGCACAAAATCCGAGATCTCGGGTCTGCGAAGGGGGTTCTGCACAAAGGGCGAGGGTTCTACGAAGTTCTGCGGACTGACGTCTGCTGCCCTCCTCACGTTTTCCCTTTTGTCTTCGTCCTCTAAAGAATGGGTCTGGGACAATGAGAGTGCTTACGTGTCCATCCGAGTTTTGTGACTTACATTTCATGAATTCTCGATTTCTGAGCCCCGAAGTAAGTCGAACATCATATCCTCTCCGAATGACTCTGAACCATTCACAGCCGACCCCATGGCGCTGGCCTCATCGATCACCACCGCTTCCTCAAACTCGGGCTCCATCGGCTGCATTGGCTGCGTTGGCTCCGGCGAGCCCCTTCGCAACTCCTAGGTTAGTCGCCTGTTGCCACCGTTCGTGTGTGTGACCTCTTTGCTTTTCCGAGCATTTGGAGAGAGAGAGAGTTTGCTTGGCATGGGGAGGATTCTTTTGAAATTGCCCAATGAAGTCGTCTTCAACAACCCTCAACATACGGGAACCCAGTTTGGGGTGGTCTCTGGGAAAAAACACCTGGAAACCTTTGAAGGAGGTAGCCTCCAAAGGACTATTCTTGTCAGAATTCAGTTTCGCATGCGCTTTAAGGGGTGACTGCTTGCCCAACAAGCCCACGTTGGGGCTTGAAGACTCATTATGTTTGTCCAATAAGGAGGACTGTTTGCTTGCTGCAGCAGGGAATGAAAAGCTTTCCTTTCAGATGGTCAATTGGGTCACCCTTGGATTAGCAACGGCCTTACAGTGAGTAACAAGCAAGTAGCACACATTTGGAGAGATCCAGGGACATGGGCAGGTCAAAAATTGCCGGGGGGGGCACCTGCCAACTGGTTGTTGCTGTCTCTGAGAACAAGCATCCCCCGGGGAATCTCACCTCCAAACACCAAAGAAAACTTTGTGCAGGAAATGGGCAGGGTACCTTTTTGAGGTGGCTTTTGAAGGGAAAACCACCACTTTGGGGGAATGCACGCACAATATAAAAAAAAAAAAGGCGAGTTTCCTGCGTCTCACTCGCAGCTTCGGCCTCTGCCTGCCGCCTGGCGCCGGTGGGTGACAAAAGCAATGCACTTTGGGGGAACCCTCCCCTACCGTGGATGGACGCAATCCTGCACCACCCAAGAAACAATGGGGGACCATTGTTCATTGGTATTTTCAGGGGAATCATCAATCCCAAGGTTTCTTAGGTAGGATTTCGTCCATCCAAGTATGAATCGGTCACGTTGATTGATCCGGGGGTCGCAGTACCAGCAACCCCTGTTGCGCAAAGCCAGAGACCCCGGGTTCGTGTCCTGCGCATGTCCTTTGTCCATTTTTTGGGGGTGATGCTTACAGGGCGGCCTGTTTTCTCCACGAACCGGGGGGCGGTTCGGCCCCAAACAAATCGATCAGTCCTCTTGGGAGCCGTGGAAGTTGACGCCGCTATTCAGATTATTCTCAATTGGTAGTTTGAATTGGTGGTTTGGGGAGAACCCCTGGTTCTTGTTGGGAAGCCACGCCTAACCACCAAACAAAATCACCACGCAGGAAACAAGTAAATACAAAAACAAACAAACAAACAAAAACAACAAAGCCGCCGCATGGGAAGGCTCGGCCATTGGGGGCACAGAGATTCGCCCATGGGTGCGTGTCAAAATAAGGACCCCACAAAAAAAAGTCACTGCATGTGTGGCTTTCTTGTTCGTTGGTACCTTAAGGTGAAGGGCAGGGAGCCAAAAAGGGCACAAAATCGCCCCCCGGCCTCTCTTGCTCTTTCGCCACAGTCTGAAGCGCCTGGCGCTTGGCCTTGTCCCGGTCCGTCTTCGTCACCATGCCTCGAGATCTGTTCCGGACTGGGGAATGCAAAGGCTGGTTCGGGGAACCGTCTTTCTGGGCTACATGGTTTGGGTTGGCCAATCCATTTCCAGAATTTGTTGCAGGGAAGCCGCTGGAAAGGGGACCACCATCCTTGCGTGACTCAAGGTGAGAATCTGAAGGATGAAATGCCTTTGAACAGCCCGGTCTTGAGTGAAGGCTCCCGTCAACCTGCCCTTGCTTTCCAGCAGAGCACTATCAAGCAAACAATCCAAACAAGGACCAACATTTTGAGGCCTCTTAAAAGAATCGACGAGACGACTAGGCAAGTTGCAGTGCTAATCGGACAGCTAATTCAGCCAATCACTTACAGCAGAAGCAATCAGTAGACAGTACTCCAAAGCTCCACTCCCCCGGCGCTCCCTCTTTCAAACAGGCTTTTGTATGTGTCCCCTTTCACACATCTCGTCCGCACATGGAAATGCGCTTGCAAAAGCCTAACAAGTGATGTTTCAAACTACCCAAAGCCAAAAAGAAACCCAACAAGAACCCATCGAGGGTTACTTTTGACTGGGTTCGGGATTTTGGAAGTACATTGATTCCGACCGTCAAGCTAAGGCCAAGGGGCGCTCCACAGTCCGCCGGAACTGCTGCCTCTTCGCCGCCGACATCTCGTCGATGTCAATCACCGAGTCTTCGCCGTCCTCCGTGGCATCAAATTTCTTGATCAACTCGTCCACTTTGTCGTCGCTCAGCATTTCCTTGGGCAAATGAGCCGATGCGATGCTAAGGCAAACCTGTCGGGCAACCTTTGCCATGCCTTCCAACTGCAAAGGTGCAGTACTTGGTTGAACAACTCTTGGGGCCACCATTCTTTGGCGCGCCGTGCGCTTGCACGCCCATCAACAGCAGCCCACTACAGAGAACCAAGCGACCTGACCGAGCCAACTGACGTGCGGCCCGAGCATCCACCAGGCAATCCAGGTACGCCCGTTCTTCCGCAGGAATCTCCTCGAACAAAAAATGCTGTAGTCTTTGAACACGGCAAGTGTGCAAACCTCAAACCACTCGAATTCAATCAACCATGCTCACCGCAAAAACAACAGAAACACACAATATCTCAGTGCCCAATTTGTTGGCCTCATGCCGAACCCGTCTTGGCTCCTCCTTCGCCTCGCCCGTGTCTCCCTTGGCTCGCTTGCCACTGGCCTCCTCTTCCTCTGGTGGCGCTTTCCGCTTCCTCGGGCTCTCCGCCGCCGCCCTGGCCCGCGGCTTCTCCTTAGCTTTCGCCTTCGCCTCGGGGTCGATGACCCTCGAACTCGCCGAAAGGAAGGCAAGAAAGTTGAACATGCCAAATACAAAAAAAAAGATCTCGGAAAAATACAGAAACTTACATTCTGCCCCAACTGAAAGCTCTTGGGGCTGAGTCAGGTATTGGCTTGGGGGTACTTGCTTGTGCTTGCTCGTGCTTGCTCGTGCTTGCTTGTGCTTGCGTGCGCTTGCTCGCGCTTGCTTTTGCTTGCTTGTGCTTGCTCTTGCTTGCTTGCTTGCTTGCTTGCTTGCTTGCTTGCTTGCTTGCTTGCTTGCTTGCTTGCTTGCTTGCTTGCTTGCTTGCTTGCTTGCTTGCTTGCTTGCTTGCTTGCTTGCTTGCTTGCTTGCTTGCTTGCTTGCTTGCTTGCTTGCTTGCTTGCTTGCTTGCTTGCTTGCTTGCTTGCTTGCTTGCTTGCTTGCTTGCTTGCTTGCGGTTCATGTGGGCCATTGGCTTGTCCGGCCAACTATGGACCTCGCCTAGACAACGCCTGGACCTCGCCTGGAAGCCATGTTCAAGATAGATTTTCAACCATCTTTTTGATGACTGGGAGCTAGGGTGTCTTTTCATCTAGGGGATGACTAGTAGAGAAGCGCATAAGTGACACATCTTTAAGGGGTTTGTTCCAAGGGTCTGGTGGCATAAGAAACTGCACTTTGAACTTAAAACGTATGGTTTTGAAGGTTTCAGACATTCCAATGTTGCACTTTGACATGCGATGTGCCATGCGGATTTGCACCACGTGCTCTGACTTTCGGCGCCCTGCCGTGACTTTCGGTTTTATGCGTGCCCCATGCGCGGTTGGGGTGCCCGCTGTGACTTCCGGTCCCCTGCTCTGACTTAGGGCGGGCACCAAGTAGCTTTTCAGGGAGGGTTCCTTCCGGGGCTGTTGTGGATATCACTTGTGGCTTGTTTCTTGTCTTCGGCTCAGCCCCGCCTTGGCCTTCCCCTCCGCGGCCCTGGCCGGCTTGGCCGGCTTGGCCTTCGCCTCTGGACACTCTGACTCGCGCTGAATCCATGGCACAGCCCAAGGGCACATCAGTCCGACCGAACATGTTCTGTCCCATACCAGCGGTGGCAAGACCGGTCGCCTTGTCGAAATGAAGGGACCTGTCCGACAGAAATCTGTATCCAAGGAGGTGGACATAAAGTTGTTGTGTGACAGTGTCCCAAAACACTGCAACACTTGTGGATACTGTTGTTGAGTGGATGTTGACAGTGCCGGTTGCCCTCCAAAGCAGTGGTCTTAAAGTTGTTGAGTGGATGTTGACAGTGTCGGTTGCCCTCCAAAACAGTGATCTTAAAGTTGTTGAGTGGATGTTGCTTGAAGGGCAAGCGACATGAACCCACTCATCTTCCCTGGTCTCCAATTTCCGGGAACTGATTCACAGCCGCTTTTGCCGCCCCACCAGTGCGTGTATATGCATATGCTTTGCATATGTGCACATATAAATACTATAATATGGCGGTGTCTTCTTTTTTTTGTAAGGGTGACACACCCATTTTGATTCCGGGCCATATTCGGTGAACCTTAACAGGAACAAAGTCCATTCGAGAGGTCCCCGTTGCTCACGGACCCCGTCGCCTTCGGAGCTCCCGACTTGGCCGCCGCCATGGCCCTCGAAATGGATGCCGCGGCGGGGGCCTCCTGACGCGGTTCAAAAGTGACCTCGCTGCCTTTCTGGAATTCCTTGAACATGAAATTGAACCTCCTTGAGAAACAAAACGGGTTGGTTGAGGTGACTTTCCCATGATTTCTACTAGCTGTGAAAATCACCTTGGGCGGGGCCCTCACACATCCCCGCATTCTTGGGAATAGCTTCTGAGAGGCCGGAGGAACCAGCGCCTAGGAACAACCTCGGCGCCATCAGCGGAAAGGCCTGACCCGACAGCAGGCATCGGATTCCACCGAGCTCGAACCAGTCAAGGCCAGCTCAAAACTTGAGAGCAGCTTCCTCAGAGCTCTGATCCGGCTGGCTTGAACCTTTCTGGCAAGTCCTCTGGTTCTCCAGAAGCTGACTGACCGCAACGCCATCGGTTTGACTTTGGAACTTCATGTCCGCTAAGTCGACACCCTCTCCTTTATTTCTCTCGCGAGAGAGCAAGCAGTCCAAGCGTTTGAGGTACCAAGCTTCCCGGTGGGCCTGGCCAGACTCTGCGGCGAAGGTCCAGATCTGGCATCATCCATATCTGTTTTCAGAAGTGCTCAGGTCCCACATGCAACTGTGCACAGCCTCGCAACTTCATTCCTTGACCCTCCAGACAACTGTCCACCCTGCGGCTTTTCAAAATGATATCATTGTGCTGTTTATTCTGCCTTGTCCTTCTTGAATCGAGCAAACGCATATATTGAGTCTTGTTCAAACATGGTACGTATGCACATCAACATATATTGACGATAAACAAAAAACACTCTTTAAAAACATAATGCCGAAGCAATGCTAAACAACAAATACGGCCGTCGCAGTATCACTTGTGCGGAAAAACCCGAAAAGCGAGCGGGCCCCGGCCCCCAGGCGCCGGCCGCTCCTTCAAGCACCACCTCACCGTGAGGCCCAGGTCCCTCAAAGCCTGCAAGGTGGCCTCGGCTTCCTGGGCGCTGAGCATCAGCTGGCCCTTGCGGCAAGCCTCGGCTTCAGGAATCTGGGGAAGCTCTCCGGTGGCTGGCTGTCAGGCCGGGAGTCTCTTACTCAACGGGAACCCTCATGACACACTGTCTGGAGATCCCTGGTCGAGTACAATGCTGCTGACAGCGAGCGCAGGTCTTTTTCTATCGAGTTTGAACTCTATTGGCAGAAAAAGGACCTTGAACCATAACGTATACGTGATACAATTCAATTGATTGCCTAAAAGTCAATGGTCTGCAAAACTCAGAACAAAACAGACACAAATTTCTTTTGACCTTCCATAGCCATGTTTTAGATGCGCCTTAGCCATGATTTCGAACATGTCATTAAGGTCACTCTATTTTGTGACTCGGACATGTCGGATTGTCTGGTATCTACGAGGTTTGTGCAAACTCTGCGCATGGGAAGTGACTGCAAATGTTGATACCTGATTGCGCAAGAGATTGCACGTCTGGTTGGTGCGAAGATGCATGGCTCGAAAAAGGTTAGGACTGAGGTGTCCTGTGAAACTCTCGACTCGCTCGCTTCAGGAAAAGATACCCTCATAGGCGATGAAGTTGATATCGCAATTGGAACAGTCTTGTAGAGGATGAAGTCAAGACAGTTGATCTTGCGAGGACGTCGATTGGCCGGTCATGTCATAGCGCCATCTTGCGACAAATTGGACTTGGTCATGGCTTGAGGGAGCTGATCATGGTTGTTGCTCTCCAGTACCAACGCTGATGGTAGAGCAAGTAACTAATGCGCTTGTTGTAACCCTCCCATTCCTTCATGCGCTGGTTGCTGACTTTCTTGGTCTCACTCTTGCTCTTAATCTACACAATGAAAGGAGCATGCCAGTCGCCGTCGATCCCTGTGTTCATGAGCATCTTGTTTGTGACGCGCTTGAACAGCTCTGCAGAGGATACCTGATAGTCGCTGATGGCCACGCCTGGGTCATGTTCGCACGCTCGCTTCTGGTCCTCATCGAAGGTGTCTGCTTCCTGCTGTTCCTCTGTCCTGCCCCCGCTGAGGATGAACAAGGAAAGGTCCTTTCATATAAAGATCCCTTCTTGGTGTGAAGCACATGGCGGAAAGTCACGCGGATGCTTGTGGTAGCAGTCTCTATGGCCGGCTCTGCTTCTCAACGTGAATCTGATGACCTGATGGTTGACACTGTGTGGAAATCCCTGGTCAACACAATGTCTGAATGAGCGCAGCGATGCCTTTTTTCTATGGCGAGTCTGAACTCTATTGGTAGAAAACGGGGCCGTGCGCCATAATGTATACGTGATACAACTGAAGTCGAGTCTGCAAAACACAGAATGGGGGGGGAGCCTGAACAATGATGAGTCGGGCCTGAAAAATGGCGAAGGTCGCGTGTTTTCCGTGTTATGGAAAAGCCCAAGACGAGATCATGGAAGAGCGGTCTTGATGGATTTGTGTCAAACCCGCAGAATCGATATCAAACACAGTAGAAACCGAACCTCAAAGTGCGCTTTGGTTCAGGACAGGAGGAACATCATTCCCATTTTCGCAGAACATCTGGCCAGGCAAGGCATCAAATGCAGCATGCCAAGTGACAGCGAGAATGCAGGGGCCCAGGCAATCGTTCAAAAAATGCAAATGCGATTCGAGCAAGGCCAATGGAAACTGGCCGTCTCGGACGGAAATCATAGACATGCATGAAGCGGCAATCTGTGACCGAGTTATTTCCTTATCTCGCATGAACTCCACCTAAGCTCATCTGGCTTGCGACCAAAGCTGCTTGGTAGTTGACCGCGGTCAACTTCGGTTTTTGCGGCATGGCGCTGCGCAAGCCGCCAGCCCAGTTGGGCCGAATCGAGACAAGTGACTGCCCCCAAAATTGGCAGATGAATAATCCCTGCCTGCAACCAGAGCGGATGGGAGCACAAAGGAAGTCAAGCGCGCAGCTGGATCTTACCTGACTTGGTGGGGGCGTTGTCAATGTTCAAGCTTCTTCAGAGCAAGCTGTGGTCCGAGCAACAGCGAGCAACGGCATACCATATTGCAAAATAGCGCCACGCAACACCATCTTCTCTGCAGCCCTGGCTAAGTTGCACGTCAAGCAACTTCGGCATGGGCTACCCGAGTTGCAGCGTTTTCTTTTTCGCTTTTCGGCACGGAATTCTGGGGAAACAAACCAATCAACACGCTGAGTTATATGTCTGGGCAGAAAAGACCAAGGCTTGGCACCGTGCACGGTCTAGGTTCTTGCAACTCGATGCATTTGACAGCATGTGCGTGGCCCCAGCAGAACGGGTCGCGGCTGGATTCGCAAAGAAAAGGGGAAACAAAAAACGTATCCGGGCCCCAGCAGAACGGGACGCCAAGCATGGTTGTTCCAAACCTTGCTGATCTTCAGGAGGGTGCCGGTCATTGATAGGATTGGCAATTCGTGAAACTTCCGCAAGTGAGGACGAGAAGGTTCCCCGCACTCGTCGCACACACTTAGATGGTCAGGGACTTAGCTAAATGGTTAGTAACCATGGCTCAGAGGACTTAAAACCACTTACGACCATTTGGTGGGTAACCAGTGTCTGTTGCCGCTTAAGTCGCAGGCCATTGTGTATTGTAGAATGATCATCTGGCGCTGGTAGCCCTCACTCTTCGCCAACAACGGGATACAACAAATCAGAGCCTCACGCGTTGGTTCTTTTTTCGCGCGCAAATCGCTCGAACCTCAAGGCAAGGCGCCAATCAGCCGAACGCATGATAACTGCGTGGCACTGGCTACTGGCTAAATCACATATGATCCAACATGGCAATCAACCTTCAGGTTAACGTCTCGTGCTTGCTCAACTCGAAAATCAGGTTTTGAGAATGAAAGCAACGGAGAACTTGTTGGTATGTGTGAGCTCATTTGAAGCCAATCAGCTAAGGACACTTTGCAGCTTGATTCCACCAGCCTTTTTACAAGTGTTGGATGCCTGCTTCTCAGTCGCCGCCGGCCCTGATCAAGGTGACCGCTTGATCAAATGCCCCATGTGGCTGCGGCTCAAAACACCTTGTGCACAAATGAAGCCGTGCCACACTACCCCTATTGTGATCCTGGCATTGCCAGTGCCGGTGACAGTAGACCACCTCTTCTAAGCAATTGGACTGTCTCAAAGTAGCCACACTTCATGACCGATGTGCCGATGTGTCTCTTTTGCGGCGTCTTGGTGCTTTCAAAGCAGGTGATTCACACTCCCGTGCCAATGCTTGCCAACAACGGTCACATCGCTTCTTGGCTTCAAGCCAAGAGCGTCAGTCGCTTACATCACCTACCGAACATAAGAAATCCCCGTGAAAAGAAGCCTCATCATGGGATGTCGGTGGCAAGCAACCCCAGACAAAAATAATGGTTTCCTTGTGCAGTGTAGCTCCGAACTGAAAGATGTGATTTCCCCCCAACTAGATCCCTGGTCTGCCCACACCGGTCTTTCTGGCCCCCAAGCGAGGATCGCGGCAACGAGTCAGCCAAGCTGAGCTTGTGCCAAAAGGGCAGCGATCAAAAGAAGTGGTGGGGTTGGTTGTAAACCTTCTTGTAGAGGAAGCTGTATACCAAGAGAACTGGGAGAAACTGGGTTTGTCTGCAAACGTATCGGAGCACACCCTTGAGGTATCTATAGTGGGTGCCTTGCGACTCCCTATCAGGGCGCGGGGGGAATTTGAGCACCCACTCTGACTGAGGCAATGTTAACTCCTTCCTTGACCGTGCCCGACTGTTGACCTTGGGACAGGGTGGGGCGGGGTGGGGCGGGGTGGGGGAATGTCAACATCCGCTCTGACTGCGTTCATTGAGAAGTTGTTGGCTTTCGGTTTGGGGCGGGGTGGGGGGGAATGTTAACGGATTCTTCTTTGACTGCGCGCAGCATTTGCCCAACTGTTGAAAATGACCTGTTCATGACCCGCAAAAGCACAAGGCTCAAAGGAAAAAGAAGCAAGACCCCCTCGCGGGGTTGGCAGTTTGCTTTTCCCTGCCTACACAAGGAATCGCTGTCTTGGATGCAGGCACTGGGTGTGTCTCAAACAAGGGAGAGGACGCTCTTATCCCTAAGCTCATCACAAATCGGTTCACCTGGTTCCAAATTGTGTTGGAGTACGACTTTGATCGCGGCCAACGCGTGCAAACAAATTACACCAATTACGTGCTCCACACTGGAGCGTGTTCCAAGCGAGTTGCGTCCACCAGTCACTCGGCAGCCTGGCCAGATTCACTGAAGAAACATGCACGGCGTGTGGGCTTTCGTTGGGTGTGGAACTGTTGCTGGCTAAGCATCGTGAGCTCGCCAACAACTTGGATTACCCTCCTGGAACCAAGCATGTCGAAGCGATCTCTTGCCGCTAAGGGGAGCCTCCAATGAGCGGGTGTAGTCGCGCTTGTCTTGTTGCAGCTTCTTTGAAACAGCTGGTCAGGGTTCCTTAAAGGATTCATCTACACACCACCTGCAAGCTATGGGGAGTCGTCTAAATCGGCTTGCAGTTGCTTCCATTTGGTTAAGACCCCTGGATTATATATTTAAAAAAAAGTCCAGTATGGGTAGATTCCCTTTACAACCAACAGGGAAAAACTATATATATATGTATATTCATTTCAGCACATGAACGGATCGAAGGGACCCTGTCGGCAAAAAAAAAAAAAAACGCGTGGGCAGCGCCCGCTTCGCCCCGCGCTTCTCCTCGTAGGCCACCTGCACCTGAGCTCAGGGCATGGGGATGGGTGGGGGTGGCTTGCGACTTGGGGCCTTCCGGCGCGGAACGGGCCACAAAAAGTCACTGGTGCTGCTCTCAAACACAAAGAGACTGGTGACTTCTTGTGGCGCTCCAAGCAAAGAGAGACTGAAACGGGTGGTTTCCTGGTAGCTTTCCTTCAACTACCAAGAATAAGTGCAACTCTTCGAGCGGTTGAGTGCGGGCATCTGAACTCGTTGCGGCTGGTACCACTCTTCCATGTGAGGCATGGGAAGCAGGAAAAGGGTGGCACTCTTCCCAACTGGTTCACCAACATGATCTTCCCAACATGTCTACTCCCAAAAACTTCAACAGTGAGGAAATTATGCGGTCGCCAGTAGAAGAAACGCCTGTAGCTAACAGTCTCAAATGCTGTAAGCATGGGTGCACGTTGCGGCTGTAAACGACAGACACACCCGACAATGCAGGTGCGGGCTATGTTTCGAAACCAGTTGCCAAATGATTACACCTTGGAGAGTCCCTGCTTCATGTTAAGCCAACTTTGTGAGTGCACTAGATCCCAATAAAGCTCGGCACCCGTGATTCCCGCGATCCAGGAAGCACAACACAAATCTTGCCAACCAGTGCCCAGGTGGGACGGATGTCACAACTGGGCTCACTTCTTGTGGCTCTTAAAGACCAGTCGAATTCCCCGGTGCCCCCACGGCGTTGCCTGATTGGCGTCGTATTCTTCGTTCTTCAGATGCTTCACCTGTGGCAAAGCGAGCTCGCGGCCTGGAGACATGGGGGTCAACGTGCAGGGAAAACAACGCACAAACAAACGGAGAAAAACAAACACAACCAACGCAGGGAGACGAAGAAATATGGCTAAGCATGGCATCCAACTAAAAAATAATGGGATTTGGCGAGCTTCTCACAGCTGCGAAATTGCTGTGATAGATGGTCTGGACATCATCATGTTGTTTCGTTTAGCACAAAGCCAACATCCAAGGTCTCCGTTCCACCTCGACTCTGCCTTCCAACCCACTGAACGAGTCGAGCGAATTCAGCCCGGGGGCTGCGGTATTCTTGGCTTCCTCCAGGCGCTCGCGCTCCTCGCGCGGTATTCCGATTGGGGCCTGAGGTGTGGCCCTGGTTCACCGCCGCGTTTTCTTGCAGTTGCACGAGGCCTCCATTTTTGCAACGTTCCTTGCCCTGGGGAGAAAAAAAAACACATACTTCCGATAGTGATAGAATCCCTTGAACACCAACAGGGGGAAACAAGCCTTGAGAAAATGAAAGATGGTTTTGACTTCAGACTGTTGCAGTGCTGAGTCCAAGATTGCAAATTGTGAGTTACCAAGATGCGAAGGCAAGCTCTGATGTGACAGCCTAAGCCGCCGCTCTCATTCTCTCCCCACAAATGAATCCACCGGGCGCCTTGGTAGTACAAGTAGCAGATTTGCCATGCTTCTCAGTACATATCAACGTGGCTAAAAATATATATCTGCTCTGGGGGCGTATGATGTCTACATAGAGCTCCCTCAAAACGTGCAGTCATCCATTCGCACATAGCTTGATGCAGTTCCAACAAGGCCTCGCCTGGATGCTAAGACCCCAAAAGAGCTTCCAGCCAGCTTCCTTGCCATCACAAGGGGTCTTGCAACACCTGTCCCATCACCTCCACCGGGCAAACTCTAGCTGGCAAAGCAACGGCCACGTACAATTTGCCCAAACCTTTTTGAGGATCCCCTGCTCTACTGTAAGGAAGGAAACCAAAGGCCAGGAAAGGTCTATTAAACCGGTCCTCACCAGGATTCTGGGAACCTTTCTGGTAGAGCGACCCTGGCTCCCCTTTCTTTCGCAAAAAGCACCCAAGCTTCCATTTGCTTAAACCCCCTGGAAAAAAACATAAAATAATATGTCCCGTAGTGATAGATTCCCTTTAGAACCAACAAGGGAAAAACATCTTAAGCAAATGGAAGGAAGCAAGTCGCATCTGGCACACGGGCCTTCTCGCGCTTCTCAGCACGGGCGTGCAGGGCCTGCAGCAACGAGTCACTGGTCACAGCTTCAATCAGGCTTCTTTGTCCTAGATCAGCCCAAGGGCTTCCCTAGGAAAGACCAAGCTACTCAGCTTTTAAGACTTATCCGGGGATGATTGGAAAGGTCCCCAAACGTCTCATTGAGAGGTGAGCTTTCGGATGTCGAGCTCAAGCCCTTGATTATGTTTATATATCTCAAACCCTGCTTTCTGGGGATGGTTGGAACTTGGGTAGCCGGGACAGCCGCTCCCGCCTTGCGCTCCCCATCCGCCTCGCGCTCGGCAGCCTTGGCGGCCTGGAAAAAAGGCCCCCAGAAACCCAAGCGAATCGGCGTTCGTGTTGACGCCTCTCGTGGATGGCAGGCACGCAGCCAGCACGCAAGCAGGCAAGCATGGCGAGCAATCAGGGCGAGAAACGAAGCTGCAAGCAAGGCAATGAAGGCAAATGGCAAGGAAAGCAAGGAAGCAAGGAAGCAAGCAAGCAAAGAAGCCACCCAAGCCAAGCCAAGCCCAGCCCACCAGCAAGCAAGCAAGCAAGCAAGCAAGCAAGCAAGCAAGCAAGCAAGCAAGCAAGCAAGCAAGCAAGCAAGCAAGCAAGCAAGCAAGCAAGCAAGCAAGCAAGCAAGCAAGCAAGCAAGCAAGCAAGCAAGCAAGCAAGCAAGCAAGCAAGCAAGCAAGCAAGCAAGCAAGCAAGCAAGCAAGCAAGCAAGCAAGCAAGCAAGCAAGCAAGCAAGCAAGCAAGCAAGCAAGCAAGCAAGCAAGCAAGCAAGCAAGCAAGCAAGCAAGCAGCAGCAGCAGCAGCAGCAGCAACAGCAGCAGCAGCAGCAGCAGCAGCAGCAGCAAACCACTACAAAGCAGTAACAAAGCAGAAGACCCCAACCTACACCAAGGATGCCCTTCAAGCGCCGAGCCTTCAGCGCCTCTTTGAGAGTAGGCTGCGAAGCCTGGCACGTTGTGTGCAGCGGGCGAAGCCCCGTAGTTCAAGAACTTGGCGCACAGGACGCCCTGGCAAAATTACCGGCATAAAATGATACAGCCAGAAGTTCAGAAGCGTCTAATCGACAAACTTTCCCAACATGTTGCCTGCTGCGGGCATAGAACCCGCCTGGTCCAGTGGTATCCAGTCGACATCTTGTCACTGGTCATCATGCGCGGGAAATATGCGCAAGAGGTGCCCGAAAGCATTTTGGGACCCTTTCACTCAATGGGCAAGAATAAGGCCGCCACAACCAAGCCATCAATTCCAGCAACTCCAATCCACTGTAAAGTGTTGAAACCCGCTGGTTTTCACTCAAAGGAGCTTCCTCATGGTCCTTTCTTCTACGGTCACGTGAATTGAAACGAAGGCTAGACTCATTTGTGCTGCCCATGCTTGGAATAGTATGTCAACGTGTATCTAGTTGGTCCGTGAAAACCAGGTTGCTCGCTCTCCATTTCTTGCAATGCAAAGAAACGAGGCATTCTGTCATTCCCTCCGCCTGTTTGCCCGTCTCTGCAAAACTACCGTACGGTATGCACAGTATGCGGACAACCTGACATGTTCGACATGTCTGCCGGCTGCCTTAAACTAGCAAAGGGAGAGTCCGCTTCCAAACACTGAGCACAATCTCTCTGCTGCGTGTTGTGAAAAAAGACAGATGAAACGAGGCATTGTTTGCTTCACTTTGGGGGATGCCATCTCCATGATCCAAATTCTCACCAGAGGGACCAATGAAAGCAACCAGCCAGAATCATACCTCTCCGCCACTCGCCTTCAGATCCTCTCGTCTTTTCTTTGCTTCCACCTCGCATAGAAAAGCGCGGCTTCCAACCCAGGGCTGTCCCGGCCGAATGGCCTAATTGCCTCATAGCGGCTCTTGGACGGTCCTGTCATAAAACCAATAAAAACAAGAAGAGAACTCATAAACAGCACAAAAGCTACACCGCGCCAACAAGTGCTTCCATTACCTGCTTTGGCAGGCCTCACATGGCCCAGGTGCGGGGCAATGGACAGCTTTCCGCCTTGCTTGATGCGGGTATCTCGCTAGGAAGACAAGCATTGAATCGAAGGAGCGCCAAATACGTCTAACACATTTACCAGCAGTGTATTGCAGGCGGCTCGTTTGGTTGAACCGTATGTGGCATGTGGGGAGAGGAATGGCCCTGTTCAGTTGAGCCCTCAGGGAACCGACTTCTTCTGGCGCAAAGCTGATAGGTGATGATTGTCTTGTACACTGACTATACAAGCTTTTGGCTCAATGTACCAGGGTTCCATTTGGTGTACCTGTTTTTCACAACCCAAATGAGTTTCCACGTCCAAAGCTCCCAGAGAAACCTCCCCCCGAGGCGGCGCCTCCTCCGCCTCCACGGCCCGGCGGGTGGCCTCCGCCTCCGCGAGCTCCGACCTCAGGCGGGGTGGGGGGGGGGGGGGTTTCGGGGGGGGGGTGGGATGGGGGATGGGGTGGGGTGGGGTGGTGGGGGTGGGAAGGCAACATTTTAGAACCCACACCAGGCCATAGTAAACTGTTACTGGTAGACTACTAGCGTCTTCTTTGCGTGCTTGCCTGCGCTAACCAGAATTCAAGTCGGAAAACAACCCTTGCCCACCTTCTCCAGTCAACACCACATCTGACCCAAGAACTGCAGTTACACGACTGGTGATGGGCTGGGGAAAAGGCACTGAACTGGCGGCGCACTCCGTCTCAGCTTGGGAGCTGGCTCCCGTGTGCTCCGCACGCCACGGCACCGCTCCTCGTCGGCCTCTGCGGCTTGTTGCCTTAGCAGCAAGTAGTGAAGAATCAGCTTCTGGCCAAAGCGAGAGTCTAAAAACAGGGGGAACTCCTCAAAGTGGGTACCCTTTACATAAAAAAGGTGCTCGAGGCAACAAAAGCCCAACAGAAACAGCCATACAATATGTCTCGAGGAGTTTCAATCGGTGACTATGTTGGAACTTCATATTGTCGGCCATGGCTCAAAGCTTCTCATAAGCCCCTTATCCTGGGATATGGGTGTGGGTTCCAAATAATCCGATTCCTCTGATACATACACCCTACTAATATGTTATCCCGCCGACCCCAGCTGCCGTCGCATTGGGCAACATTTTAGAACCCACACTTGACCATGGTCACCTCCTACTAGTGGACTACTAGCGTCTTCTTCCTGTGCTTGCCTGCGCTAGCCAGAATTCAACATGCACCCTGTCTTCCTGCCTCCTCTGTTCAACACCATATCCGATCCAAGAACTGCAGTTGCACGACCTGGTGCACACACGTGCCCCATTCATAATACCCTTCGGCCCCCGGGTGAATATATCCATTAAGGGCGATCGCATATATATGTATGATTAGGTGGTGTTGGAAAAATGAATCCAACAACTCTATCGGCAATGTGAGACAACACAGGGGACCCCTAATATGGTGATTGTCCCTCTTGTTTTTCGTTGACAGGTTGAACACAGCATAAAAGAACACGCACCCTCGAGCGCCCGATTTACTCCTTGACTTTCATGGTTCAGGTTATGTTGACCTTGCTATTCAATTGCTAAAATAGCCCTGCGCATCGGTTGTGGGCGGTTTCCTTTCTTCCTTGAAGCCTGCCTAAGAACCGCAACCGGTTGCTGGTTGTTTCGGTTCGGTTCACTCAAGGATGCCTTTCGAACCAGCAAGTTTCCCTCAAAAAGCCCGAGAGGGTGTTGAAGGAAACCATGTAGGGTGAGTGGTGGTTTAAAAGGACAAAGCAAAACATGTTTGTCGATTCAAATCCCTATCTTGACACAGCCACGGCCAACCTTTGTCCCACCTAGCATTTCGTGCATTTCCTGGTTCATGGGGGCTCGATCATCCCATCCCATCACTTTCATTTGCGCAAGTCCACCGGAAAACAACATATATATATATATATTATATATATATATATATATATATTGGGGTTGTCCAATATGAAAGCCATAAGGCGGTTTTGGTCGATACTTGTATATATATATATATGTAACGTTTCCAGTAGTGATAGATGCCCAAACCACAAGGGGACAACAACACATCCTCACATCAGACCACTTCCTCGCCCCATAGACCTGCCCAGCGGCTCTTTGGAGGCCGCCTCCACCTGGGCCTCCGCATCCTGCCGCGCCGCCTGGCACGCCGCCGCCCGGGAGGCCGCCTGACTCGTCGACTCGCGACGCGCTCGGCGCGCCCGGGCCAAGGCGAGCCGCCGGCACGACCAGGGCGCGTTGGCGCAAATGTTTTTCGTGAATCGACTTAGAGCTTTGTGACCAAAACTCAGGTGTTCTTTTGAATGAATCCTCAGATGCCCAGTGGATTTCCATGGGAGAAAAAGAATTGGCATCCTTTTTTGGGGGAACCCTGGCGCCACTGTCAACAAATTAAGAGCTTTGTGACCAGAACTCAGGTGGTTGGCTTTTGGCAACCATTAAAGAAGTCTCGCTCGTTTGGGGTCAAGGGGGGGAATGAACGTAGGGAGGAGAGGCCTATGCTTTTTCCCGGTTGAACCCTGACTCTCGGCTTTGTCCCATCTTTGAGATATTTGACTCTCGTCTATCGAACCTTGAAGTGTAAATTGAGTCTGAAGTTATCCGTTCCCGCAGTCCGATGGCCTAGCGGCCGTGAAATCCACGTGCCACAAGTAATGAGCCTTTGTCATGCTGTGGCCTCATATCTGGCAGCGCGTGAGCATGTATCAAATGTCACTCATTCTGCCAATGGGAATTCGGGATGATTGAAGGCCTATCTGAATGTTGCAAGTGACGGCCAAATATGTGCGCCCGCAAGCGTCTCTGAGACGTTCGGAGGCCATTCTGCGCAGTGGTTGTCCTCTCGTCAATCTTAGACACAACCTGCCCTGTCGCCACGTACCATTCAAACCGCACCGGAAACCCACCCATCCCACCACAACCAGAACCCCACCCCTACCAGCCGCCAACCCCACATATCCCAAGCCCCGCCTGAACACCCCATCCCAACCCGCCCAAACCCGCCCAAACCCCACCAAACCCCTGCAAACCCCCCAACCCCGTGCCTTGCGCCGCTGCGCTGCGGCCTTGCCCTGGGCCTACCAAAAACACAGCCACACGGAAAGACACGCCATGGCCGAGCACGCATGACGTACCAACCCACCCCAACTGGAAGACCCATTCCCTCTTAAAAAGACCCGTGTTCCATATAGGGTTGATCAATATTCGCCCCCAACTGACCTCAAGGGTAACTTCCCCCAGGGGACAAATATCCCATCTTTCTGGTGGTTTTCCAACCCATCATCCTAAAGCACTCAAGCGGCTTTTGAAATCCAACGCCCCCTGGACCCCGAATCCAACCCCCACCTTCCCCCGCCTCCTTGGCGGCCTTGGCGGCCTGCCAGGCCTTGGGCAGCTGCTTGAAGGCGGCCTTCACCGCGCTCTGCACGGCTTTCACCTCAACGACCCCTGGGGGACCTCAAACCCTCCCGCCTACCGCCGAGTTTTTTTTTCCCCCGGGCACGCGCGGGAGAAGTCACGGCCAAAAAGAAAACACCGAGGAAAAACAACAACACCACGAGTGAGCCTCACTGAACAGTATGCGATCCTTCAGGAGACTGCGCAACACTGTAACACCAAGGCTCGGCCGAAGCTTCGGCCAAGAGGGCAGAAAACCGACTTCCGACTGGTTTCGAATTCCAGGGCCCACTCCAAAACCCCTCACAGTCGCTGTCCGGAAACCAGAAGAAGCTGCCAAGGGCCAGTTTTTCCGTTCGGGCAAGCTCAAGATTCAGGAATACCCAGTATACGAAGGCTTGTCGAAAGCAGGCCCTTTTGGTATCCCCATTGAAAGGCGGCACAAGGCGGCACCAGCTCCTAAAAGGGTCCATATTCTTGACAACACCCCATACGTAGCAGCTGGGGTTCTTTACTTGTTCTGGGCGTCTCCCAGTTGCGCGCCTGCTCCATCTTGACCGGGCGCTTCTGCGTCTTTTGCAGACACTCAGCAAACCACATCCCGGCCTGGCAATGAAGCAGTGGCAACGCTTCTTTTCCGGAAATCTGTCTGAAGGCTTGGATTGTGCCACTTGAACAGCCCTTGCTTGAAGCGTGTGCTGCAATGGCCATGTATACGGAGTAGAATGCGATGCGCAGAATGCGGCTTCAGATGCCCTGCAAGCCAGATACGTCTTCCTACCACAAGAAGCAAAGTGTTCGACGCGTCAATACAAAAGTAGCCCCTCAAGAACACACTGCCAGGTTGGCTGAAGGGGCCCAAACAAAACAGCCACCACACATCTCCAGCCATTTGGCACTTGAGCCTGTTCACACCTACCTCTACGATTACAGGCTCCGCGCCTCTACCAGGTTCTGCACAGCCGTCAGGACCTGAATGAGGTAACGCGGAGGTGCAGCTTGTGGGTGGGTTGGGGGATTTGACACCTTTTCACACCTTTCAACCAAAAAGTGGGTACGCGGAAAATCAGATTTTCCGATGGTTCATGTGTCCACCCAAAAATATAACTTGTTTGCGATCACCATCATTGTCGAAACAACCTGCTGTTGGTTTCCCTAAAGGAGCCATGGTCGATTTGGTTGAACTCATCAAATGCGATCAGGGTTTACATATGGATTGCTTGTTGCAAAGATCATTGAAACAGTGGAAGCTGTTCCTGCAAAACAATCACACGCTGCGAAAAGAAACGCAGCCACGGCAACTCGGCAAACTGTGTTGACAAAGTGAATCCACCGGCTGCTCACATTATGTTATATATATATATATAATATATATATATATATATATGCACATATATATCTATATATATGCACATATATATATATACGTATGCCCCACCCGAGCAGAAAGCATGCAATGCGCCCCACTTCTCCCTCAACAGGGCCCCTTTGTGGATACACCGTGCCCGATTTCCCATGCATGAATAATGAGGGACTGTGTTTTGCAAACTGCTTCAAACCAGCTATCCAGAAACGGGAAAGCTGCCCTGATGCGAAGAAACACAGCAGGAGAGTAGCTACTTGGAACCAGCTGTTCTGACTGTATGATGCGCTTCACATGGTTCGGTTTAGGCTGATTAACCTCCCATTCCAGTGTTGAAGCCTTCCACGCACGTGAAGTTCTGGCCCCCCAACTCCAAGATGCCAACTTCCGACCTTCCAACTTTCAACCATTTCTGCCCGAAACCAACGTCCGCAACAAATATAGTCACAGCTGAACGGAAAATGCAATGCGATTGTGTGGCGATCCTTCTCACGGCGACCTGGGCATCCCTGCCGCCTCGCGGGAGGTCTCTGCCCGCTGGTGCGCCTACCATCCGAAGTTATACAGTTTCACATCTCAGCTGTACATGTTTCAAAGATACAAACAACCTACATCTCAAGAGTTCAAAGGGATTCACTATTTACACTAATGTGAATCGGATTGCGCGCAGATTGCGAGCCAGCTTCAAAGGGCTGAAGCAGATTTTCCCAAACACAAAGACCATTTCGGGCGGAAAACACATGTTGACATGATTGCCACCAAATGGGCCCCGCCTTTGCTTCAACCCAGCGGCAGTTCTCACTATCTGAGGTTGAATAATTTGACCATCGTACGAGTCGTCAACCTCGCCATCTCCTATTGTAAAACCAACAAACAGTCCAACAGCTCTGGGTCGGAAAGCTGTCGGACTGCTCCTCTTCTTGCATCAACATTGCCCGCGCCAGGGTGCATCTTCTCCGTCGGAGGCTCATGCTGAAACTGCACCAGACTCGTTATTATCTGCGTCGACACCGGCACGAACATTGTCTCCTGCAAAGCCTTGGCATCCTGCAAAGCTTGCATGCGAGCTAGGAATTCCTTTCTGTGAAGTGGTCCCCAAACCATTGACCTGTTCTATAATTCCCTTGCATAAAAGAACAACACAGCCAGCCTGTCACACACAGGGGTTAGCCTACCACTGGCTTTAAGCCAATAGAGAGGGTCTCAAGAAGCCGATAGAGAAGATCTTTGAGCCACGGAGACGGTCTCCATTGGCCACCAGAGACAATATATTTGGTCTCAAAAGCTTGTCGTGGCTGTGCCCCCCCTCTTGTCGTGGTTGTTTCTGCTATCGTGGCAGTTGTTTTTGCCTGCCTTGATTTGGAACCCCCCTACTCTTTCATCTGACTGTAGCGGGGTCCTTTCTGTTGGCAGGCTTTTTTGGGTGGGCGTGAAATTCCAAGATCATTGTTTTGCCTTTACGGGGAAGTGACCATACTAAATTATGTACTGGGGACTCGGAATCTGAGATTAAGTCTTGACATTACTAAATTTAGAGCGGGCAATACTACATCAAGTACGAGAAGTCTGAGATTAAGTATTGGCAGTACTAAACTAAGTATTGTCAAGCCCAAGTCCAACCCAGGACACCCCCTCCAAAGCTACCACTCAAGAGATGACTATTGACACAGTTCAGGGCCCAGGGTGGGGGTGGGATCATGTTTAAGAGGGTGCTACATTATATAGACCCAGACGTGAAGGACTAAAACTGCAACGGACGAAGTGAGGTCCTCATCAATGTTTACGGCCGGCAGCAACATAATCTGCAGGTCAAGGCAAAAATATTGCTGATGCCACCGCAAACAGTGCTGGCTCTAATCATCGTCTCTGCGCCCGAATTGACCTCGTCGCTCAAAACCGAAACCTGTACAACTCTCCCTGCCGTCTTGCTCCAACTCACCTGACTGGATTGGCCAGACCAAATGCGAAGTTGCTGGTATCACCACAGCGGTAGCCCAAAAAATCATGGTATGTCTAACTAACCCCTTAGCTAGCTGACTACCCCCCCTCCTGGAATTAGGGATAGCCCCTTATTACGGCCTTATTAGGGTCTTAATAAGCCCTTATTTTTAAGTCAGCAGAATAAGGCCAAAATACGGGCTACTGTTTCAACCCTTTTCGCCACCACCAGTTTGGTCTTATTTTTGGGCTGAGGTGTGAATGCCATCGGATGACGGGTTCCGGACTCGTGCTGGGTGCCAAACGAGGCATAGTTTCAGAAAACACACAAACTCAGTCACGACATGCGCAGCACCCGCTACTCTCACAAACAAAAACAACATGAGGAAATTGTCTAGCGGAACCTTTTCCACAATCGTGTGGCAACCAGATTGTTGTCCTTGTGTTGGCCTTGTCTGAGAAATCTTCAAACACCGTCGGGGGTTGCCCTTGTTTTGGCCTTATTCTGCCCTTATGTTGTCCTTATTTTGGCCTTACTTCAGAATTCTTCAAATGCCGTTAGGGGTTGCCCTTATGTCGGCCTTACTTTGGCCTTATTTCAAATCTGGGGGTTGCCCTTATGTGGGCCTTATGTTGGCTTGATTGCAAATCTTGAAATCAGGTGGCCCCATGGTTTGCTTTCTGTTTGACTTTAGGTAGGGTTTGGCCCTTACTTTGACACAGCTTGTACTTTTTGTGGGGAAAAGGGAGCCTCAATCAATGGTGAGTAGTGAGCTGTGCAGAAAATACTCTCACCACATAGGTTCGGGCCATGATAGGGTCTAGTTGCAAAGGTCGGAGTTGGGCTTATTTTAGCCCCAGTCAAACTAACTTGGGGGGGGTAGTTGGCTAAGGGGGTAGCTAGACATGCCATGCAAAAAGCTCCAAGTCCAGGAACCCACCGCAAACGAGGCTCCACCCACATCGGAGCGTCAAAGCTCGAGTGGCGCCTTGGAAACCAGCTGCTCCAACCGGTGCCGGTCCCTCTCTCGGCCTGCGGTGTCACCCAGTCACGGCTGGGAGAGGGATATGGCCAGGAACCAAAGTTTTTTTGGCAACTTGGACTGCCAACCTGTTTCTCATGAAACTCAGCGACCCTGGACAAAAAAGGACGCCTTTTTGGGGAAGACCATTTTTAGTGGGGAAGCCACCAAAAAAAAGGGAAAAGGGGTGCCACTGAACAACTGAGGAAGACACTTAGGGCTAACGCATAGTGACTTCGCACTTGAGGCCGGGAAGGCTGCATGTTTTTCATACATACCATGTGGGGATGCTTCCGTGAGAGCACAGAATGCCCCGCTCGCTCTGTAGGGTCCCTGTCCGTGTGCCTTGTTGAGTAGAGAGAGGTTCCCAGCTTCTTCGACGCATATTGTGGATACAACATGCGTGTGTGCAGTATGTCTGCGAGGCGTAACAAGTAAGCCCAAGCGACCCCAGAGGGTCCAAGTATCCTTTGAGAACGGTTTTGGAGAGTAAATGGGGGTCAAAGTACCTGAGAAGGTATTTCGGCCCAGGCACGTGACAGTGACAAGTGACCAGCCCAAAGGACTATGCAGGCTGTATTGAAGTACTGTGGCCTTTCAACGCCCCACCTAAACACTCCAAACAGGTGGACCTTCAGGGCAGGTCATTTTGACCATCACTGTCCACGTCGCAATACAATAGAATGGGTGGTTTGGACTTTGATTAGGGTACCCTTGTTGTAGGCTAGTTTCAAGGGCAACCAAACACGAACCACTTTTTGCCCCCCTGGCATGGTGGACGCTTAGGGTCTATTTCCTTCCTTTAGGGTTCAGTCAATTTGTGTTTTTGGATTTTGGGCTACAAAATAGACTCTGATGGCACGTTCCCTGCCCATTTGGTCGTAACCGCCGCCTGGCTCGATCTTCAGCAGGTTCTCCTCCGTCGTCTCCAGCTCACCCTGCGGTCGGCTTGTTTGCGCACTGAAATATTTGGGGGTGTGGTTTCCTTTTGTTGGGAAGCCCCGTTTGGTTGGGTTGTTAAGTGCCTTTGGGGGAACCCAAAAGGATTAAAATGGATTAAACCGATTTGTGTTTTGTTTTTTTGAAACGAGCTTGTCTTGTCCACGTCCGACCATTGATGCCACCCAAGCATGTCGTACCGCCTTTGTAGTGAGCCGTAGGGTATCGGATCTTGATGTTGTCGAAGGCATGTTGCCAGCACCCTCTATGAGCCGATGCCCTCCGCCGCGATCGTGGCTGCGGATGCGGAAAATACACTTCGGTGATACCAAAACGGGCCACCTGCAAACAAAACTTCACTTGAATGGGGATTCCAAAATGTATCACAGAAAATCCGCCGACCCCTTTGCAAAAGCCAAGTTAAGGGGCGAGGCGTGTTCTAAGTGGTGGTTAGGGGGGGGGTCTGAGGGGGGGAGGGGTCCCGCGGCGGATTTTTTCTAACCCTAACCTCTGACCCTAACCTCTAACCCTAACCTCCAACCCTAACCTCTAACCTCTAACCTCTAACCCAAACCTCTAACCCTAGCTCTAACCCTAACCTGTAACCCGAACCTCTGACCCTCACCTCCAACCCTAACCTCTAACCCTAACCTCTAACCTTAACCTCTAACCCTGAGGATGGATGATGATGATGAAAGACCACTGGAAGACTACGGGAAGCTGATGGGAAGCTGACGGAAGACTACGGGAAGATGACGGAAGACTACGGGAAGCTGACGGGAAGATGACGGAAGAGTGCGGGAAGATGACGGAAGACTACGGGAAGCTGACGGGAAGATGACGGAAGAGTGCGGGAAGATGACGGAAGACTACGGGAAAATAACGGAAGACTACACGAAGATGACGGAAGACTACGGGAAGGAGACGGGAAGCGATAACGGAAGAGTGCGGGAAGATGACGGAAGACTGCACGAAGACGACGGAAGACTACGGGAAGATGACGGGATGCTGACGGAAGCTGACAGAAGACTACGGGAAGATGACGGAAGAGTGCGGGAAGATGACGGAACACTGCGGGAAGATGACGGAAGACTACGGGAAGATGACGGAAGACTACGGGAAGCTGACGGAAGAGTGCGAAAAGATGACGGAAGACTACGGGAAGATGACGGAAGACTAAGGGAAGATGACGGGAAAATACTACGGGAAGAGGACGGAAGACTACGGGAAGATGACAGAAGACTACGGGAAGATGACGGAAGACTACGGGAAGATGACGGGAAGAGACGGAAGATTACGGGAAGATGACCCTAACCCTAACCTCTAACCCTAACCTCTAACCCTAACCTCTAACCCTAACCTTTAATTTAACCCTGACCTCTAACCCTCACCTCCAACCCAAGCCTCGAACCCTAGCCTCTAACCCTAACCAGAAACCCGAACCTCTGACCCTCACCTCCAACCCTAACCTCTAACCCTAACCTCTAACCTTAACCTCTAACCCTGAGGATGGATGATGATGATGAAAGACCACTGGAAGACTACGGGAAGCTGATGGGAAGCTGACGGAAGACTACGGGAAGATGACGGAAGGCTACGGGAGGCGGACGGGAAGATGGCGGAAGCGTGCGGGAAGATGACGCAAGACTACAGGAAGATGGCGGAAGACGACACGAAGATGACGGAAGACTATATTATATACGGGAAGATGACGGGAAGCTGACAGAAGACTACGGGAAGATGACGGAAGAGTACGGGAAGATGACGGAAGACTACGAGAGGATGAGGGAAGCTGACGGGAAGATGACGGAAGAGTGCGGGAAGATGACGGAAGACTAGGGGAAGATGACGGAAGACTACGGGAAGATGACGGAAGACTACACGAAGATGACGGAAGATGACGGGAAGCTGACGGAAAACTACGGGAAGATGACGGAAGACTACGCACTGCGGGAAGATGACAGAAGACTACGGGCAGATGACGGAAGACTGGGAAGATGGCGGGAAGATGGCGGGAACATGACGGAAGACTACGGGAAGATGACCCTAACCCCCAACCTCTAACCCTAACCTCCAATTCTACTAACCCTAACCTCTAACCCTAACCTCTTAAACCCTCACCTCTAACCATAACCTCTAACCCTAACCTCTAGCCCTAACCTCTAACCCTAACCCCTAACCCTCACCTGTAAACTCTACGGGAAGATGACGGAAGAGTACGGGAAGATGACGGAAGACTACGGGAAGATGACGGAAGACTATGGGAAGCTGCCGGAAGACTACGGGAAGCTGACGGGAAGATGACGGAAGACTGTGGGAAAATGACGGAAGACTACGGGAAGATGACGGAAGACTACACAAAGATGACGGAAGACTACACGAAGATGACGGGAAGACTTGTGCGGCGGTAAAAACGGTACAAACGGTACAAACGGTCCTCTAACTTGACCCTCTAACACTAACCTGATGACGATGATAATGATGACGATGATATTGATGGCGATGGTAATGTTAATGAATGATGATGGTGTTAATGTGCTAATGATGATGAATGATGATGATAATGATGGTGATGATGGATGATGATGATGATGATGATGATGATGATGATGATGATGATGATGGTGCTGATGATGCTGCTGATGGTGATGGCAGTGATGATGAATGATGATGATGAGACTGATGATTATGATGATACTGGTGATGATGCTCAGGATGATGAATGATGCTGATGATGAATGATGATGATAATGGCGTTGGTGATGATGGATGATGATGATGATGATGATCATGACGATGATGATGACGGTGATGATGACGGTGATGATGATGATGACGATGATCATGATGGCGGTGATAATGATGATGAATGATAATGGCGCTAATGATGATGATGATGACGCTGATGCTGATGATGCTCAGGATGATGACGATGATGGCGATGACGGATTATGATGATGATGATGATGCTGCTGAGGATGATGAAAATGATGATTATGATGATGATGATGATGAAGAATGATGATGATGATGACGGTGATGATGATGATGGCGCCGCTGATGGTGATGATGACGATGCTGATGATGATGGTGACGATGATGATGTGATCAGGATGATAATGAGGAGGATGATGATGAGGCTGCCAGAGGTTAGGGTTGGAGGTTGGTGGTTAGCGGCAAGGGTCAAAGTTAGGGTTCGAGGTTAGGGTTAGAGGTCAGGGTTAGAGGTTAGGGTGAGAGGTTAGGGTTAGAGGTCAGGGTTAGACGTGAGGATTAAAGGTTAGAGGTTTTAGGGTTAGAGTAGGTTAGGGTTAGAGCATGATGACGACGCTGAGGAGGATGATGATGACGATGACTTGACGATGATGATGACGATGATGGTTATGCTGATGAATAATGCTGATGATGAGGATCATGATGATGATGATGGATGATGATGATGATGGATGATGAGGATGATGCTGATGATGAGGAGGCTCCCGCGCACCTAACATTGCCCCAAACACTTGCAGGACGATGCTGGCGAAGCTGGAGAACCTTTTTTCCCAGTTTTCGAAGACTAAGAAGGCAGCTCCAGCATCCCCAGCAGGCAAAGCATCACCCCAGGCACCTGCAGCATGACGCCGGCGAAGCTGGGATGCGAAAGCTGCCTTTTTTCACAACTTTCCCAGACCAAAAAGGCAGCCCCCGCATCCCCAGCATGCAAAGCATCACCCCAAACACCTGCAGGATGCTGCAGGTGCCTTTTTCCCGACCTTCGAACACCAAAAAAGGCAGCTCCTGCATCCCCAACATGCAAAGCTGCCTTTTTCCCATTTTTGAAGATTAAAAACATCCCCAGGCACGCAAAGCACTGATGAGGATGGTGCTGGGGATGATGAGGCTGATGATGATGGCGATGACAATGATGATGCTGAAGAATGATGCTGAGGATGATGATGCTGATGATGATGATGATGATGATGATGCTGGATGACGAGGATGATGATGGCGCCGCTGATGGTAATGATGATGAGGATGATGACAATGATGCTGCTGATGCTGATGAGTGAGGATGATGCATCATCATCATCGTCATTATCCACCATGTCGTCATCATCATCCATCATCATCATCCTCATTATCATCATCATCCTCAGCCTCAGTATCATCATCATCCTCAGCCTCATCATCCCTAACCTCTAACCTCTAACCCTGACCTTAACCTCTGACCGTCATGATGCCGAAGACGACAATGATGATGTTTGATGCTGAGGCTGCTCATGAAGAATGATGATGATGATGCTGATGATGCTGATGATACTGATGATCATGCTGCTGCCGATGATGATGATGCCGATGTTCATTGTCATGATGGGTGCTGAGGATACTGCTGACGCCGCTGACGATGATGACGATGAGGATGATGATGCTGATGCTAATTAAAGAAAATGATATGGTGGATGATGATGATGATGATGCTGAGGATGCTGATGCCGATGGTGATGTTGTTCTGATCCGGCACCTCTGCATCACCAGCTCGGGCTTGCGGTTTTGCTTGCCTGTGGGAAACCCTCGCAAGACATCGCGTATATGCAGAGTTTAGGCCATGTGGCTGACATCGTCAGGGTCTGGGGTTGGGCCTGGGTGATGCTTCAGCGGGGCTTGGTCTGCATCATCAAGACTTCCTTCCAAAAAGCCTCTCAATCCATGAAGCACTGTTTTTTAGAAGGTATCGGAGGGATATAAGCGAGGCTCATTTTTGCGCATTTTGGCGCCAAGCGCTGCCGGGCATGCCGGCGATGCGGGGCCCTCTCTACAAAACGCTGTAAATACCGCCAATAACTGCTGCGCTGAGCGTTGGGCTGTTGTTCTGTCCGTTTTGCTTTTGCTGTGGCTGGCTCGCGTGCTGCGCGGTCCTTGCTTTTTTCGCGTTGGTTTTCGGGTCGCGCGCGCGCGCGACCCCAGCCACAAAACTCTACTATTTACAGTGTTTTGTTGCATTTGCGTTTTCGGGCTGGCTTGCGGGCTGTTCTTTTTGGGCTGCTGTTTCTGCGGCCTCTGGCGCGCTCGCGCGCGACCCCATGTCAGCCTTCTGGGCTGCGGCCCGGCTAGGGCCCAGAAAGCTGGCATCCCCGGCATCATCTGGGGTTGGGGCGGGCAACATGCAGAACCTAACCAGCCATATCATAGCACAGGATACGTTTCTCATACAAAAACATGACATGACATGGTATAACTTCAAAGAGGCGTAGGCGGGTAGAGGCCGCAGGCCCAGAAAATAATTCAACCGTCAAATGAACCGCGTTCCATCATTCGCATGCTTCCAGAGCCTGATTTCTCAACAGGTGTGTTTCACGTTTCTCCAGCTACTCGCGCGTCGACTCGCGCGTCAACTCGCGCGTGGCTGGCCTCCCGGAAGTTGTTGTTGTCCATGGCATTCTTCAGCTTGTCCAAGGCCTTCAAAGCCTTCCGCAGCCTGCAACGTTCGATGGGAACTGAAGGTTTATTGGGGGGGAGGAAAAATGGTAAAAAGGGGCTAGCTGGGGGAAGTGCTGTTGATGGTCCCCTGTTCTGGTTTTTATGTTCATCTCAAATCTGTGTTCCACCTTATTCGTTTTTAAAAGAGACTTTTTGGGGAGCTTATTTATCGTTTTCGTTAAGGTAATCATTTGGGTAAATTCTCGCCTTGTTCATTGTTGGGCTGGGGGCTGACATTTGTTCATTTGAAAGAGGTAGCCCTTTTAGTAGTTATCAAGTCTGGGGTGTTGGTGGTGTATTTGTTTTGTCAGTGTTTTTCTCACTAATTTTCATTTATAGGTTAAAAGTTCGCTATAATTATAACATATAAGAATATAACTGTTATAATTATGGATTAGTTTTGAATTACACTGGTTTATCAACAATTAGTTTAAACCCTAGACTTTTTGCACCTTCATTTCTTGATGCGCCGCACTCAGTACATCTTCTAAATGATCTTTGGTTACGTTATCTACAACATCACGACTAAGAAAACGATAAGTACTAGTGCTAAAATGTTCGTATTCATAATATTTGAAGTGATGAAACCTCACAAATAAATTTGCCTCAACAATTAACTTTACTTCATAACCTTCATCGCCTACAATACCATCTAACAAACAATCTAAGGGTTCATATTAATTAAAAACTATATCTTTGATTCTTTTAATGCTTAAAGGTATATTTTTTGAAATGAAATACTCAATTAAGTGTCTCTTCATACTATCACCATCGATAATAGTCCAAGGCGTTGTCTTTCTTTCTGTTCTGTTTGTTTTATATCGCTGTTGTATTCTCTTTAAAGTCTCAATATGATTATGTCTTATTTTCAAATACTCAGGTTCCCCTAATTTATATGAAATAATACTTTTTAATACATCAACAGGTAAGCTAGTCCAATTCTCAACCATAAAATTATTCTCAGACATTTTACCCTCACTCATTCTTCTCTTAATATATAAGGTTGTTTCTCTTTAAGTAGTTTTGGGTAGGGGTTGCTGGTTGGGCAGTCTGGGTTTCAGGTTTAATTTTAATGTCTTAACCTTTGTGTTACATTATCAAAACTATGTTTAATCATATTATAATTGAATAATATCATTAAACTAAATCACTCACGCTTTCCATACACCTATTCCATCCCACCAGAATTCAATAATTCGCATCTGTCCATCTACTGGACTGTCTTCTTTGTTTAGTTTCCGTATCGCTCCGTTTTCATACATTTCATTCATGATGTCAAACCTAACAAATGAGTATATTGTCATCAAGTTTAGTCCGCTATTATCCCTAAACCTGTTAATGACATCTTCCCAGAATTCACCGTTTTCATCAACTGAGGGCAAAGGGTGTCTTTTGATGAAATCCTTTATTTTGTTCAACTCTTCTTCTAAATCCTTTCTATAACTGTCATTATCATCATCTTCTTCGTCTGATGGTGTCCAGTTTGATAAGTCGGCAATCACTCCGACATTTTCTAAATTCAAGTCCTCTAATCTTATTTCAGCCATATCTTCACTTAATGTAATAAGTTAATATTTCTTTAAGTAGTTTTTATTTTATGTTAAGGGGCGGGGTTTATGTTGGTAAAGCTATTTTCTAACAACTTAATATAATGGCGAGATTAACAAAAGACCAAGTAATCAGCAACATCTATTACGACTTAGACGAGGGTTTCGGAAGCACACAAGCGACACACAAGAAGGCAAAGGAAGAAGACCCAACAATAACAGTAGACGATTTAAAGTCTTTCTTAAAGAAACAACCAAATAAACAAATCAAACATTAGAGAGGCACCAATTCCTACACAGCACCGTTTGCCAGATATGAATACCCAATAGAGACATAATGCACATGACACCGCTTGTTAAGGATAACGACACACCAGAGTTTGCTTTAGTTGTAATTGATATTTTCAATAAATTAGCGGATGTAGTGCCTATGTTCAATAGAGATGGTGAAAGTGTTGAGAAAGCATTAAGAGCAAGTTTTAAAAAGATGGGTTATCCTATGTCTGTGTATTCTGATGACGATGGCGCTTTCGCTAACAAAGACAATGTCCAAGAGTTTTTTGAAAGTGAGGGAATAAACCACATTGTCACTAAGACCCACGCAAATGTAGCCGAGCGTTTTATTAGGACGATGAAAAACAAAATTCATGATAGAGTTAGGTTTAACAACATGAAATGGACCGACGCCCTAACACCAGCATTGAAACAGTATAACAGCACACCACACTCATCAACAAGGATGACACCGACCGAAGCACACAAGGACGACAATGAAATAAATGTAAAGGTCCATCTGAAACTACGAGAAAAGAACAAAAGAAAGTATCCCAGAAGAGAGGAGAATGACAAGGTAAGGAGAATGACAAGGTAAAAGTGTTCCAAAAGAAAAGGGGAAATTACACCGACAGAAAGGAGTATAACTCTAAATGGTCTGATAAAATATTCAATGTTGATAAAATTGAATATGATATTATGGGTAATAAAACTTACAAAGTAGCAGGAATAAACAAACCGCTTTTGAGACACAAAATTTTGTTAATTAATGATTAAATGTATTTATTGGTTTCTTCGTTATACTTGACTTGATAATAATCTAGACTTGATGTTTAGGTTATTTTATGACTTTTTCATTAAATGTTTAACATAAATGTTTCGTGTATTTTTGTGTTCGCTACTGTCTCTATCTACTTCTTTTGCTTGATAATTGTGATTGTCATTATATGTAGGTTTAATATTCATACTCTTTAAGATTTTCAGTATGTTTTCATTTTGCTCCAACACTTTTTCTAATCTTGGAAACAACAACTCCAAACTACTGCCAATGTTCTCAAAATGTTCCTCCATATATATATATATATACATACTAAATTAGCAAACTAAACTTTCAAACCGAAATGTTGCAATTATGTTACATCTACTCTTTAAATACTAAGTTTTCATCATTTCGCGTATAGTTTCCTGAGTTTCGTTATCACATTATAGGATGGCGATGCATGCCTTCCCCATTTGATAGCAATATTATGAACATCTGTTTCTAAGTTGATACTGTCTTTAGTTTTATCAATATTCATTTTATCATTTTTACTTATTTTGAAACTTGTTGGAACACACGAGCATTTACAATTTCCTTTCTTTTGTATTTCTAATTCCTTTTTACACATCGGACAAGCAAACTCAATAACTGATGTTTCTTTAACAATTTCTTCTTTTTCTTCATCATTTGAAGAAACAACTGGTTCTGTCTTATTCTTTTTCTTTCTTCCCATTTATATTAATATTTAAATTTTTTGTTTTTGATATATTGTCTCACAAACTTAATTAGTTCTAATGAATACTAACAGCATTTTATAGTTTTATTATCAGTTATAACAACTTGTTCTATATTCTCTACTTCATGTATTATATCAATATAATCTGAATAACTTTTGTTCATATAAAATAATAGGATAAATTGATAGAAATTAATCTTATTATTTCTTGCAAGTTAGAATATTCGGAGGGCACAGCAATGGGGTTTTCTTTACAATGCATCAAACTAATTAGCTTCAATGCTCATTGATTGAAGTAATGAACATCTGTTCCATTTATGATATCCCTATATCACAAACGATAGTTCATACAATAATAAATAAAATATTTTCTAAATAACTTTAATATTATTTTATTATGTCAGATGTTCCAATAATCAAACCAATAAACATATGATTACGAATTCAAGCAATCTAAGTATGAGCACGTGCCAAAACTGACTTGTTTGTCAGCCTGCCATCACTGGCGATCCAAAGCACCCGACCCTCACTGCCTAAGACCGAGACCACAGGCCAGCTCCCGACAAGCCGTGGTGTTTCTCTGAAAACTTGCCGTATGTGTGCCACAGAATGTCCAGGAAGATGTCATCGTACGCATTGATGGACCAGTGAAAGTGCTTGTTGAGCTTGACGAGCTTTTTCTGTACCCACTGCTGTGGCAGATTGGTTGTTGAATCGAAAATCCCTGTGTCCAAGAAATATTCACTGACAGCCGTCCACGAATGTGTAGGCGAATCTGGGTTTATTTCCATAAATCGAGTCAATGCGAGTTCCAGCAATGGTCGGGTAGCATAGACTGCTTTGACTTCTGCTAGCTCCTGTGCCAGTCTGTTGTACTTCTCTTTCAGCAAAACCACCAATTCATTCGTCACACCCTCCTTCTCTTTCATCACACCCTCCATCTCTTCCATTGCAAGTCTTGCCTTTTTTCTGTGACCCTCGGGTATTTCATCCAAGAGTCTGAACACGTTGGACATGGAACACATAGCTTCCTGTCCCAGCTTGGTGGCTTGATAACTTGACAAGAAAAATCCGCTCAAGGTCATGACGCACAGCCTCTGGCAGAACTTCTGTGCGGCTGCACACTCTGCATCCGGCTTGAACGTGAAGAAGATTTCTTTGTGAATGTTGCTGTTGAGGGTGCAGACATACGGCCCGTATCAGAATGGCAAACAGACACTCCCGTCTCTTTTGCATCTGGGCATCCGGACAGAAAGAACGAGGACGAAGTCGATGATGACGCGGCCGCCAGCCAAGAAGGACGCAACCAAATGCACCACCCAACTCCCCAGACCACGCAACAACTTAATGACTAACCTCATTCAATTGTTCAAAACATTGCCCCCCAGACCAACAATGAACAAGGGGGACAATTACCTAAATGACCACCTCTAACAAAACGATATTTCCCCTCCCCAAAACCCCTTTTCAAAACGAAGAAGGGGGAACACAGATTTGAGATGAACATAAAAACCAGAACAGGCAACCCTCAACAGCACTTCCCCCAGCTAGCCCCTTCTTTCTATTTTTTTTAGGGGGGGACTTGTGTAAAAATTCTTTCACTTTTTGGCCATGGGAGGGGGCAACCTCCAGGAACAGGAGGTAGAAGGGGTTGCAACATAGGTTGCAACTAGGTTCATGGTCTCCCGGCCTTACTTCACAAGCCTATCAGGAGCCATGTTTCAGCATGGTTCAACCATTCGAAAGAGTGTTCCAACCACTTTTTCAGCGGGCTCCAACCATCTTCGAGTTCCATTCATCCAATTTCAATTGTGGCTCGCCATCTCGACCGCCATGGCTATGGGTCAAAACCCAAATCGTACCCCCAGTGAACATCCCGATCCCCACTAAAATAGTTTCTAAAATGGGTGGTGCACCTACCCCAAAATTGTACCATTGGTGTTGACCCACGGCCCAGTCGCCGTGCCCTCGCCTGTCGGGCGCAGCATCCGCGGCGCCGTCGCCTCATCTGGTTCACTCCCTAAGATCGGCCCATCACCCGTCCAATGGTTTGGTTTTCTCTAACAATTGGTCCAAAAAACACTAAAAGTCCAGAAACTTGGGAAGAGAAGTTCCAGGGAGTCCGTTTGTTAGAGCCCTCTCTTTATGTCCACCCATGCTTCCAGCCATTGGGAGAAAAAAGCAAGGCGCCCCCTTTTTGCTGCTTGAACTTCTCAAGGAACGCCGCACCGCCCCCCAATAAATGAAAGGAGGGAGCTCACTTCGTGTGCCCCGGCCAGCCGCTCCGCCCCGCTCGTCCACGATCTCCAGCTGCTTGGAGGCGTCCGCCACCGCCTGGCCCCCGCCTTTCCCTCGTGAAGGCATTGGGTTTTTTGAGTGGAGTCCCAATGGTTTTGGGATTTGGGATTTCATAAGAAAGCCCACGGTTTTGGAGTTTGGTTTTATGAGAACCCAATGCTTGGACCTTGGCCCACCGTTCGGCTCTCGCCAGTTCCGCTTGCCGGCCCGGCTGGCATTCAGCCGGCCCGAGATCCTGATGTGCCAAAGGGGATTTGGGACCTGCGGACCTACTGGCAAAGGTCTCAGGTTGCATCTGCAGCTTCTCTGCAAGCTCAGCTCATGGTCAGGGTTTGTATTACTGGTCCCACACGGATGCATTCAACTGGACGTCCTTAAATGCCATATGCACAGGGCCTCAGGCTTCACGTGGCTGAATCATTGAAATAACGGCTCGGCCTGTGACACCTGAAGGGGCGGCTCCTATAGTAACAACACGGTCCAGGGTGGCCCCAAAAGGAATTGATCCACACTACCAAACATGGTGCAAGAGTACGTATTTAGCACTCCCCAATGTTCATTCCCCAAAACACTTCACCCGAACGCTCCTTGAATGGAATACAAATTACACCAGGCAGCCGCTTCTTAGACACCTTCAGATACCAAATCAGCAAATTTGGCCGACCTTGCTGAAATTCTCGCAGCCAGAGCGGGCGGTCTGCACTGCCTGACCGCGCAAAAGAAGGTTTACCCCAGGTTGGCAATCATCTTGCTTTGAGCTTGCTATGCTGTGGACGGACGAAATCCTGCACCACCTAAGAAAGCCTGGAATGATGATTTACAGGGGAAGTCAACCGTTCCTTCAAGTGTTGCGACCACCAAATTTGCGAAGGGGCCCATCCCCGGTTTAATCACTCTCAACCTAACAGCACATACCGCAAATATATACTGCATCGTGCATTTTATTCCATTTGTACATGTAGTTGTCTTCATGGTTATGCTTGCATGCTGCAGTTTGAAGTTTGAATGGCAACACCTTGGCACACATGAAAATGAAATGCGTCCCCAAGTAAGCGGGCACTTCCCAAACAAACATTCCGTGAACCGCTCCCAAACAACATGCCAAATGGGGACACATGTTGGGATTAATTCTTCTGGCACTCAGCTCGGCCCCGGCAGCGCGCTGCATTGTTTTAACGCAGTGATGAAATTCGCAACTGGGCAGTCGAAACAGCGTCTTGCTAAACCCAACGCTAACTTGAAAACTCACATTCCAAAACACCGCTCAAGAGTGTACAATGTGTTTTGCTGCAAACCCTCTCTTACGGGAAACACCAAACAGGAAAATTATCACCAACATATTGGTTGGAAAAGCAGCGGTGGCGGTTTGTTGATTCTCAAGCTGTTCACAACTCAACGCTAACCCTATTGATGGCCTGCAGAAACCAGCAAACCTCTGTTCTCGAATATCCTTAGAGAAACATGGCGTGTGCTCCGAAAATGCCTTCCATTGTGCCATTGGGCCAGCACGCATGTCACATGACCGCCCTTGAGTTTGAGCAGCTAGCGGTTTCACGAATTCCTTTCTGATGCGCTGCCCAAACCAGACATCACCAACAGCTACACTTTAAACACAAACGTGTTGCTTATCCGCCGGTAAGCAAAGCGGGCCGCGTCTACCCCTTTTAGTTTGCTTGCTTGTCTGAATCTGGCGGGATCAACTGGTCCCCCTGCTTGCGCACCTGTCAACCCAACCTGTCGACAGGGCGAGCCGTGTAGGCCTCCACAGCGTTCTTTGCAGACGATTCAGACGCCTGCGAAGCGGGTCCCAAACAGGCCCATTGGATAAGAGGAACGCCTTGGCCGGCCAATAGGCAGGGAATGAGTCGTGCTAATGGGCCGGAAATGAGTAGTGGGCCAAACAGTAACCACTATAACTCTGCATGTTTGTGGATTCTTTCAGGGAATTCTAGGTTTCTCAACATCCCTCTTGACTCTAAGAACCAGCAAGTTGCGCTTTGTCTGGGACACTCCGCCGGCTCTTCACCTTCGCATAGGTGAATTTGGAGGGCCATGGAGAGAGAAGCAACAAAACTTCACTGCGGGGGTCCACATTGAGCCGTTTGAGTCTGTCCTTCTCTCCTATTCTTTCCTCTCCTTCCTTCCCTTCCTTGTGTCATTTGTTCCTTTTTCATTTATTTGTGTCCTTCCTGCTTTTCAGTCGTTCCTTTTTCCGTGCCTCCTTGGAATCACTTGTATTTTTTCTTGAGTGCCTCATCAATTCCTTCCCACAAGTGGGGTATGCATCCAAATCGGGGGGACCCCCCATGGCTTCGGTGTTCCTGGTTCCCCAAGACCCGCCTCAAAAGGGCACACACTTCAACTCCCCACTGGGCCCACCTCATTGGCCACCGTCACGGCGTGCTGCTGCTGAAGGAGCTTGTCCTGGATTCGATCCCCAAACCCCCGGCTGCCCCGGCGGCCCCCTGCGCTCCCCTGGCTTCCAGCGGTTGGCATCGTGCACCTCCGCTGCTGCTGCGTCTTTTCTTGGCAACAGATGGCAACCTCCTCTAACCGGTGGTCCAAAGACAAGAGCCTTCTGTGTAAAACTAGCTCTTCCGGTGGTCCAGTCGTGGACTGAGCTTGCGGTCTTTCTTCGACAACCTCGAACTGCACGCAAAATTGCGTGAGCCAGCAACGTCCCGTCGCTGTGGCAATCCACTCCAACGACATGAGGCAAGTCTTCCTCCTAGCATGACCCGAATTTTCTGAATCCGCCGAATGCGCGTGGAACTGTCAGCTATCAGCACGCGGGAGCAGCTGGCTTTGAATTGGGAAAGGTGGCCAAAGACGTGTGCTTGGCGCTTTTTTACGCAAGCCAAACACCACACGGTCTAAGGGCACTGCTTGCTCTCGATTTGCCGGATGCAGTCTTACATGGGGGGTTGTGCAAAAATACGTCTCCGGAAAACTGCCCTTCCGCGCACCTTCGCACCCACGGTGAATCTACACACAAGTCATCACTGGTTTTCGATCAGTGTCTTCGGTCGCTGGCCCTTCCGCATCTCTTCCGCCGCCCTTCCACGTCTCTTCCGCGCGCACAGTGGGAAGCCCATGCCATTTAGTAAGCCTGGAAACTCGGAATAATCGGAATTACTAGACCGAACACGTGGGTCATAGCACGACGCCCACATGTCCAACGATAAATGTGGCCTACCGGAAGGCTCGCTGGTTGATGTCACTGGCACGGCACCGGCACTCCTGGAGTGTGGTGAAGTGGCGACTCGCCTGACAGGAGGAAAAATCACAACTCGGTAGGTGTGTAGTTCTAGGTTACTGGGGGGTCACAGTAGCTCAGATGTCTACTGGGGCTTGATCGCCATTTTTCCAGTGTCAGCTTCTCAGAAGGCTATGATCACGGGAGATATGGAGCTGAATGTGTCGCTGTGGGGGTTCTCCGGCTCCAGCTGCCCCCGGGGACCCCCTCCATCACTTCCTAAGCCCGCTTTGAAAGCGAAAATGTGTGTGTGTGTGAAGGGCCGGGAAGCATGTATATATAGTCCGCAGATGTCCGCAGCAAAGAATATCGTAACCGCAAATCTACGACTGCCAACAATCCGAGTCTCATTACCCAGCACCCTGCAAGATGACATTGAACGGACATGCAAGTGCTAGGCCAACAGAGTAGAAGATCCAGGTTGTAGAAAGTCTCGACTTGATCTCTGCCCAGAAACTCAAACGGACTGAGTGTTCGAGCTGCTTTCCTGCTTTCGGCTCAAGTTTCTGGATCGAACGCGATGTTCCATCTTCATGGGGCAATCCGTGGTCCACAATCCAGTTGTCTGCTTTATTGGTCTTTACTGCAAGCCACATTGGCTCAAATTGAAGACCTAGAGTTACGCAAATGCTCATGGTTTCCAGTTGCCAGCGTGCCCTTTTGGGAACCATTTTTGGAGCCACAGCCACCTTGGCATCCCCTTGCTCCTCGATTTCTTTTTCCGCCCGCCTTCTCCCCGCGCTGCTGCGCTGCGCCCTCCTCCCGTCGCGCCTGCGAGCTGACGCTGTGGGTTCCCCCAAATCACCTGAGCCCCAAGTGGTGGTTTGCTCTGGCTTGGAACTTGGGTAATCACCCCCATGTGGCTCCAAAGGAGGGTCCAAATCCCCACCGATTAAGGGTTACCTGCGACTGAGTACCTTCCAAAAAAACAACATCAACCATACTTGCGCCAACGTCGTCCCAAACTGCTCCAAAAGTTGCAACTGGACGCTGAAACATACAATAGCCCCTGAAGCTTGAAGCCCCGCTCTTTCATTCGCCAATGGCTTCCCAATGAAACCTCAAGAGGTCTCTCTGAGTTTGCCGTTCCGCCGTTCGGGAATGTGGGTTCTAGTTGGTCCAAAGTTCTGGAATGGGAAATTCAGATGTGATCCCCTTCAACCTCAAATACATCTACCAATTGCATGGAGTGCGCAAACCTGCGGTGGAAGACCACGTTTCTTTTGGCAAGTGGTTCTGTGGACTTTCATGTTCGTCGGTGGGGGTCGAGCAGTCCAGACCGAAACTCACGGCCTGCGTCAGCTCTGAGCGCTTATCTTTGAGCACCTCCTCGGATCGCTGCCGCCGTTCCTGAAACCCACGAGCCCCCGCAAGCCGATCGCTAAGTGCGTGCCCTGGTCCGTGATGGGACAAACTTGGGAGCGAAGCCCACAATGTGGCGGGTCCCAGCTCGGAAAACGACATCGTTCCCATGGCATCAATGGATGAGGCATACGTTTTCAGCTGTTCCTTCAACCCCTAATGCGCGATTGTCTTGCAGACTTCAAATCCTGGTCCTAAGTCACCACTGGTCCAATGTGTAGCCATGCTTGGCAAACCGCGCAATTCAAGGCCCCATCCCACTCCCTCTTCCCACAAAAAAACACATTCGATCTCAGAATCGTCCCAACTTTCTCGCGCCCAGTCCCGCTCGCTCCGGCCTTCAGAGCGTCCAAGGAGTTCGTGACCTCTTCGAGGTCCCTCCCCAGCTGTGCCATCTGCGCCTGTCGCTGGCCGGCGAGACGCGGGGAGAAGGGTCCAAAAGAGGTCCCCTCAAGGTCAGGTGCAGCTGTGACCGTTGTTGAGCCGCCTCTTGAAGAGCCGCCTGGTTTGCGTGAATGTTATTGATGTCCTGAACCCGCGTTTTGAGATTGCAAGCAGCATGGAGAGGTGCTCAATTTTGAGATGAGCCGACTGGCTCGAATCAGCAAGGTTGACTTTGTGAAGGGCTCGGGGTGCAAGATGGAAACTTCACGGGAACTACGACTAGACTACCAAGGAAAAATGTGCACGCTGTTCGCAAAACCTTAGAATCAATGAATCAATACCACGACATGGCACACCGGCCCAGCCGAGGCATGGATCGCAAAGATCCAACGATTCAAAATACTTTGCATGAAACAACGGTACACCAGCATGTGCTCTGGAGGACTCTCTCAAGCTAATTCTTCGGAACTTGCTTGTTCTGGGAAGTCTGGATGACTTCGTTCGCAGCGCAACTCGCTGGATTCCTTCGCTTGTGCCCTGAACATTCCACCAAGCAAGGCAAAGCTCTCCAAGTCTTCCCCTATTGGCCCGCCAAATTATATAGGTAGTCACTCTCAGAAATCCTTTGACTTCCGGGCCCGGGAGACATCTGCTGGATTCATCCAGGATTCCCATTGCCTGCTGCGAAATGTGCCAAGGCTAATAGCAAGGACAAAAAGACATGCAGCACAGCAATCAGCGCAACCTCATAGTGAGATGGAAAAGCATGGCTCTACGGTGGATGCCCGAAGCATTCAAGTGAAGGAACAAGGAAGCCATCTAATACCGTCATTGACCGTCGTTTTGCGGCTGAGTATATACGTGTGGCTTTTTTTTTGTTACGGCTCACCTTAGGACCCTGCCTCGACCTCTTCTTTCGCCCGCTGCTTCTCTTGCAGCTTCTCCTTGGAATGGGTACGGGGCCAAACACAAACGCAGGCTCGATTCTGCCCCTGCCGTGAATGAACTGCGACTCGCAACATAGTGCGGATTACTTGTTGCCAATACCAGTTGCAAATACCACTTGGCCTTTTAAAGCCTTTTGCAAAGAGTCTGTTTTCACACAAGTTGTTCATTTGCGATTAAATGCGATCAACCCTGGCCTTCCGGCAAAGCCTCCACACTGGATCTGGATGTCAGAACGAACACAGTACATAAAGTCGCTTCTGAATGCGCGCTAATTTATACTCACAACTCCCTACTCCCTCCGAGGGTGTGTGACAAACTCAAACCTTGGGCAAAATCAGACACCGACCTCTGCGTTGTCCTACATGTATAACTACAAAAAAACAAAAAGCCCGTGCAAGGCAAGGTGGGGACGAAGCATCGTATGCCAAACCGCACCAAGCCCCCGGGGACCAGAGAGTAAACCCGAAAGCGACTGGATGGGACAGCCCGCAGAGTGGTTCTGCTGCACTCGTTCTATGAAGTTGCTCCGCTAGGTTTCGTCTTTTGGCAAACTATTTATATCGCCAGAATTGCGCAAGGTTTACAAGAATACATCCTGAGCAGAATCTGCGCAAGTAAAATACCATATACAGGCTGCATACAACTCATGAACTGAAATAATAATAATAATAAGGAAGGAACCTGCATCAAGGGTAAGCTCATCTTACAAGACAAGCCCCTGATGATTGTGTGCCTGGCCTTCGGGTCTCTAGCCCCTGGGCAGTCGATGCCGAGTCGCGTCTGCCGCTCCCAGCTTCTGCCTAGCTTCCGCCACCTGGAGGTTTCGAACCTAACGCCTCATCAGGCCCCTACCCCCAAGAAAGGTTCTCCACATCTCAGGAGACCAGCCCCGACACCCAAGAATGGTTCTCCAAGCCCTAAGGACCCGTTCTGATTGAAAAGCTTCCAAGAACCTTTTTCCCTGTGCGGCCCTTGCCACCCTAGGCATGCTTTGAATGACACCAAGTCAAGAAGCCTGTCTTGGGCGGAAGAAAAACACAGACTCACGTTCTTGGGATGCTTCACTACGCTCGACCATGCCCGGGTTCCAGGTAGAGGCCCCCCCGACAGCCTGTTTTGGGCGCTCGATACCTCAATCGACCAAAGCGAAAGAATGGGGTGGTAAGCCTCGAAGCAGAATGCAGCCGTTGCAAAAGGGTGCAAAACATCTTCCTCATGCGCTACGCAAAAGGTGAACTTTGCAAGGTTCTGATCCTTCCTCGCAAGACCTGAATTTATTTCACCGACCCAAAACAAAAAGAGTATCTTTGGCTTCAGCATCGTGGGTGAGGCTTTCTTGCAACTTGAAGCCACGCAGCAGGAACTACTTGCTTCAAATCGCTCGAGTCCCTTCTGCTTCCCGTTGAAAGAACAGGAAGGGCCACGTCGAGGTCCGAAAAAATGAGCGCTCTGGACCCCCGGCTTTGGCCACATTGCCCGTCGGCCTGCGCAGAGAAGTTCTCATCCGGTGCTTCTTCCTCTTGTGCGGATTGGCTGTAGAGGCAGGCAAAATCACCTCCAGCCAGTGTTCGGCCATGCATTGGCTTTCCTTGAGAGAGGGAAGCGGGGGGGTTAAATGTTGCCCAGTCCTGTCAGTCTGCATGTGTTGCACGCAAGTTGACTTCGGAATACAACGCGTTGTGTTGCAAGTCTCCGAACTGTGTTCAACCTCGTATTGGTCTGTTCTTTGCATCTGTGAACACAAGCTGGCAAAGTGCTTCATTGCAAAAAGTACGAACGCATGGCACTGCAGGATGTTACTCAAGGTATCAGTCGGCTTGTCGACATTTCAACATGACACACACACGACTCCCCCAAAGTCGGAGAAGCATAAAATGTGTGAGAATGCTGTGAGTGTGCCTTCAAGGCTTGCTTGTTGGAAGGGACTCCAAGACTCACTGGGGGCTGAGCAAATGCAAGTTCCGTCGCCAAACTCACGAGAATTGCTCTTGCAGCCGAGGATGTTGCTTACTCACCGGTGCACCGGCTGAGGGAAAAGGCAATTAAGTCAAACAGAAAGTGTTGCGGCCCACGGAGAAGTGGTCCGGGGTTAGCAGAGCACAAGGACTGGTGCAACAGGAATCCTTACATTATACACCTGAGCATTGCAACTTGTCAATGGTGGTTTCCCTTTATTTGGGTGGAACAAGCCATGTTTCAAATGGTTGCAAAATGTAGCCCTGTGAAACAAGCCCAACTCCGGGGAAGAGCATGAGCGACCTGAGCTCTTGGATTCTTGGGAAAGGGTTCCACTTTTTGACTACCCCAAGGTTGACTTAAACCAAAGGAGCGGTTCATTTTCTTGAAAGGGAACTTCCTGGGTTTAAGTCTACCTTGGGGTAGTCAAAAAGTGGAGCCCTGTGCAAAACGCTTTCCTCTTGAGTTGGAGAATACCATTGATTCCGGATGAATCCACGCGGATCGATATGGCCAGAAACAAATCGGGACTACTTCAATAACACACCCTATTGATTATGGTGTTCTTCCCCCACGGGAGGTTGCACTCTCAATTTCAACCAATTTCCAGCTCCGCATCATTAAAAGGCCAATCTCGGGATTCTTCACTTTGAAGGACAAACACATATTTAAAGACAAAAACACAATGCTCAAGTTGCTGAAGGATGGCATTTTTGCCTGGGGGCAAGGCAACGGGTATCCTTCCTTCCTCCAAACCAATCGGTGCCTAAAATCCCCGTGGCGACCCGATGCCACCGCTTAGCTGGGCATCTCCTGGGAGGCCAAGGCGCTCATGCCCAGTGCCGGCGGCTGCAGCCAGCCCTCCGCAGAGGCGCCGTCCTAACGAGTCAAATCTATGAAGGGGGTGGTCCTGGTGCTGGTGGAATTGGGCCGAGGGGGGCGGGGTCGGGGGTGCTGGTGCTGGTGGAATTGGGCCGAGGGGGGCGGGGTCGGGGGTGCTGGTGCTGGTGGAATTGGGGGTGGGGGGGGGGCTCAAAATCCACAGAAAGGCGGTGGCTTCATTTGGGGGCCCTGCAAATCGGTTGTTTCGTTTGTTTTTTTTGTTGTGTTGTCGCGGGACTGCTGTGTTAGTTTCTGCAACTTGGCGGCTGCTACTTGATAATGTGGCTCAGTTGCGTGGAGTGGGTGATTGGGATTTGGTGACTCATGCTTTGCGTGCAACGGCTGGGATGTGTACTTGGACCCTGCGAGTGCCCATCACTGCCATATTCTTCCGGGAGAGCTTGTCTCGACACCTTTTGAACAACCAGGCCGTGGTCGCCAAAAGTAAAGCAACAGCCGAAGCGATACGACACGCAACGCCCTTTGAACATCTGGCGGCAATGGCCTGGCAGGGCAAACTTTGGGACCCGAGACATCTCATGCAGTTCGAGCACCGCCCCATCTGAGTCACAAATCGTTGGAACCGTGCAAAGAAAAAAGCCACCGGCAACGAGTTGCGTCAAACGTGTGCGAGGCCGGTCATGGAAGTGGTTTACAAACTCTGATTTACCAACATGTGTACACGCTGATATACGCTGGGTCAGACAAATAATGATTCTGATGCAAACCACCAAAACAACTATCTCACTTATTTGTTGCCTCTGCAGGGTATCAATGGCCACCAACTGCTCATCCTTCACTCCTCATGCATACTAAGAGCGCAAAATAGTCGTTGCCTGGACCACAATGGGCCTCTGGACCAAACCAACCCCATCCGGGACATCAATGAATTAGCGTCCTCCAGGGCAGAAGCAGTACATCCGACTTCCGCGTCCTGCGGCTGTGGGAGCCCCGGACGAATTCCATTTCGCACCACTTTGAAACCATGGAAGAAAATAACGTTAATGGATCTCGTTCATCCACAGCAGGGTGTCCAATGTTCGAGGAGATTACCCGCTGCATGTGTGCGTTGGCAAGGGTCTTGCGTACATACCGCAGCTTTTCAAGCAGGCATCCCAAAGGTTGTTTGTGGTTGTTCTTTTCAGGCAAGAGCTTATACACACACAGAGGTCAAAGCTCAAATATTTGTCACCTGCAGCTGCTCCATCGTCCATACCAAACTTCCTGCCTGATCCCTACTTGCAGTCATGCATGCAAACAAGAACATGATTTGTGGCCCTGTTGCAAACCTTTCGCGGGTGCATAACTGATGGCATCCGTTGGCGAACCTTTCGTGGCACTTTCGCGGCCTAGGGAAATCAACCTTTTAAGAACGATATGTCCTCCCGAATACTACTTTCAATTACAAGGCTTTTAGAAGAACGTCGCTCAAATGAAAACTCAAGTCCATCAATACTAAATCAAATGGAAACCCAAATCCAAATCTCAAAGTGAAGCTCTAGCAATACTAAATAAAATGGAAGCTCGAATCCAAATCTCAAAAGGACAGCAATACTAATTCAGATGGAAACTCAGGCCCAAATCTCAAAAGGAAGCTCCAAGATATTGATCCCCCGTTTACTAATCCCACGTGGACATTTCTGTAGAAATTCATAACACGTCTTGTACTCATAACCTGATGTTAACCTGATGATGACAACCTGATGTTACCTGATGACAACCTGATGTTAATCTGATGACCTGATGTTAACCTATTGATACCCTGGTTCTAACAAGTTGTTCATTTCTTCAGTGAAAGTCCTCTAGAGACCGCAAGCGGCCGCGCCTCTCCGTGGGCCTCCCGCAGCAGCTGCCGAGTCTCGCCCTAACGAGGACCAAACAAGCCGTGGCGCTTGTCGGAGGAGAGCGGGTTTTCTCAAATGCCTGTTTGAGGGTTGTTGAGGGTCTCAGTTGTTCAGTGACCCTGGAAAAGAAAGGGGACGCTTTTTTGGGAAGACCGTTTTTAGTGGGGCCCCCACCAAGAAACAAGGGAACAAGGGTGCCACTGAACAACTGAGGGGTTGTTGAGGCTTGTTCAGGATGTTGCAGGCTTTCGTTCCGGGTATTTCAGCTTTGGTCCCTGAACTTGTCAGGGTTCCTTAACGCTCTCTCAAGATGTCAGGGTTCCGGTAGAAGGATACGTCCAAAAACCACCTGCTGTACAAGGGAATCCTCGAAAACATCTGGGGTGTGTTTGGAACTAGCCCAAATGCATCTTTCAGGGGCCGTGTCTTTGCGCAAATTTAAGGTGGGCCCCTCCATGTCCTCGCCAACCTGACAATAGTCGACCAAAAACTCTATAGTGGTACTTCCTTTGCCTGGGATGTTTGCTCAAACAAACCCCGCCTCGCCAAGTTCTGCACATCGCGGGACCCTGGTGGCTTATTTGCGGGGACACTTTAACTTAGTTAAACTCATCCATTGGAACCGCAGAAGAATTGCATGGGAGATGCCTACGAAGCAACAAAGCTACGCGGCATGTGCTGAAACGCATCCCCTCCAGACCATCCCTGGCAGGGCGCCAGGTGGCAAGCAAAAAAAGGCCAACGCATACTTCCATTTGGTTAAGACCACTGGGAAAAAAAGTAGAGATAGATTCCCTTGAAAACCAACAGGGGAACAAAAAAGTATTCTTAAGCAAATGGAAGCATATCTACGTCCCTGGTGGCACCAGCCTGTGCCTTGCAACCGCTACGACACCTAGCGCGAACGGCTCGCCAGCGCGCCTTGGCAGGGTCCACCCACTCGAAGAGCGCGCGGATCTCTTTGGCCTGGCCGGGGCCCCTTGGGCCCCCGAAGGCGTTTCGCTTTGGTTTTTTGGCGCGCGGACAGCCAAGCACCAGCTTGAAGCAAGACGACGCAAGCAGCACAGCACTCAGCTCAGAGCACTTTACCGAAGGCTTTGCTCAGTTTGCCCCTTAGAGACCCAGAAAAAAGAACGAGAATAGCTCTTGGAAGTGTGAAATGCTACTGCTGGCTGGCCTGGTAGCAGCTATGGCGCTTTTGGGAAGGCTGGACAATGCAAGGCGGGAGGTTGATCTGGCAGAAATTTGGGCCTGAACAAACCTAGTCGCCCTTCCAAACCAGAAGGCACATGGTGTTCTCGACGTTCCCGGGTTCCATGATGAATGTAGGCACTGCAAAAAAACAATTCGATCTCCGACCTGAATGGATGCCTGCGTTCTGGGGCTTGCATGGGATGAGCCTCGCCAAACAAACCGAAAGGATGCATTCACCATGTGGGCATGTGTCAAAATAAGGGAATTGGTGTCCTGTTGGCTGCCTTTGAGCCAACCCCAAAACCCTCAAAAAAAAAAACACCCATTCGGGTATGGGTCAAAATTAAACCACCAGGGGACTGCAGGTTTGAGTCCTTGGTTCCATTTACCTGTGCTCCATTCAGGGTACCTATTTTTGACCCACAGCCGTTTTGAGATACCCAAAGTAGAGCTCTAGCACCACAGCCTGCCACGCTTTTCTCCCGCTCGGTTGCCATGCGCAACGCTATGGACTCTGCGGACTGGTAGGTCAACTAGTCCAAACCAAACGCATCTCATATCTATTTGCCCAGTTGCCCAGCGACCATGGTAGAAGAGACCACACAACTTTGGGATTGACCATGTTTCCAGCGGAGCCTAATTGAGTCTTCAAGTAAGGAGTCACAACCTGGATGCTTGCAAGCCAAAGCCAAAGGTGGCCACGCCAGCCAGAACTTGGTCTTAAAATCTCAACTCCAAACAGGCTGTTATCAACTTGCGCCAGCCTTGCCATTGGCTCCTGGCAGAGCCTTGAGAATATCTTATGTTTGCTTTTTACCAAATCCTCACGCCCATCAGACCCTCCACAGAGTCCATTCGGACTACCTGACTGCTCAGCTTTGTACAATTTGAGGACTTCAGGTGTTCAAGCTGCCCTCAAGCAGTAGCCGCGGGTTCGGGGTTCGGCGCCGAGCTGCCCACTGACTCGGCGCCTGAGTTTATGTTCGTCTCGCTCCGTTCGGATTTCTTACAACCTTGGGCTTTGGTTCTCATGCCAACCAACCAACCCAGGAGTATTCTGTTTCAAAGGTCAGGAAATTACTTTGTGGGGTTAGGAGGGTATGTGCAACCACCCTGGCCGCTGCACCCGAGCCAGCTGAAAGCTTCGCGCTTCGCGCTTTAGGCAGGGCCGTGCATCGATCTCGCATCTCGGAAGGCCGCGGTGCCACCTCTGGGCTCGCGCTGGGGAAAAATTGGACGCGGAATCGAGCCGGGGATTTCATCTGAGATCCTTCCTTCCGAAACCTGTGGATCACTAAAATGGGATGCCTCGTTTCGGCTCCATCCACTCTTCCTATTCTGGCAATTGTGAAGCTCATAATTCATGGCTAGAAAAAGAGCTTGCCTAGGAAAGAAAACCGGGAAAACACATGCTTCATCTCACACTTTGAGATTTCTTTTTTGCCAGGCAACCCGGCCCAATCTAACAGTGGCTCAAAAGAAACGGTCCGCCTGGTGCAACGCAAAGGCGCAAAGGAGCGTCAGCCCGCCCAAAGCGAAGGGCCATCCATAAACCGTCCGGAAAACAAGACCTGCATGAGGTGGGGTGTGGCTTTCCGGTCTTGGGCACTGCTCTAAGGCCCGACTTCAGCCCTCCTTTGGCGAAACTGCATCCCTCAAAGACCAAGCAGTGTAGATCGAAACGAAGGGGGCCGCAAAAAGATCATGCAGGCTCTGCCTCAGTGTCTGTTCTTAGCAGACTCCCTCAAATCATTCACAGTTTCTTGCCCAACACACTTCGCCTTCATAGGAAAGCCTTCCCCTGATTGGCTGCATACAGCTGCATACCGGTGCATATTGCATGCTGCGAGTGGATGGGCTTAGATAATGTTGCATCATTGAAGCGTCAACTATCCGACTGGAGGTGACCAGCTGCATGAAGGGTGAAGCGATATATTTGTATGATCAAGAGTTTAGCGCTAGGAATGAATGCAATGAATGCAGCGCCGAACCATGCAATGACCGAGCTTTGCAATTCTGTTTCCAGTATGCCTGCCAACTGCCCAAACGTGTTTCATGCTGATTCTGGGACAATCATGTGCCGCCTTGGCCGCCTTGGGAGAGGTAACGCTTCCAGCGCTTCCATCTGCGAATGCGAATTTCCACCGCCCGAAGAGGTGGTCAAGAGACGCCGTGACGCCGTCCCGGCAGCCGGCAGCTGGAGCGCCTGGCCCCAAATTGGAGAGCCCAACCGTGCCAACCGCGCTGCTTAGGCGCCGGTGGTTGGCCAAATCATGGGCATGGACATCCACGTCTGGTCCATCACGGGCACCTCAGCGCAAGGCGACACAAGCAATTAGACCATCAAAAGATGTCCCTTCTTTCTGTATTTGCCAGGCTGTGCTCATGCGTGGAACTTGAATCTGCAAAACAAATCAAGACGGAACAAAGCCAAGAAGCAGCATGCTTGATTCTTGGCGAGCCTGTTTCACCCGAACTGGCCATACTAACTGCTCGTCTGGGCCACCCCACTGCGCCCATGGTGAGTCCTGTGAACGCAGGGCTCGCAAAAGGGGCGAGGACCCCACATGCAAGGAAACATGAGTGCGACGCTGCGGGCGATCTACGGGACTCAGTGCGAATACGCATGAATATGTTCAAGAAGCAATCCACACGTCAAAGAACTCGTTTCCATCAATTTCAGGCGACTCGCAGGGTATATCTCAACTCACAGAATCAGCAAAAAGCAATGGCCAGCTCTTGCCGATGAAGAAACATATTTTAAGGGGTCCGTTGTCCGTTGGCCAATTCGCAACGCAGACTTCCCAAAGGTAGTGACATGCCCGGTACATCAAAAGTGGCGCCTAGTTGTCACCCGCAAACTCTGACCCCACGCACACACACACGCACACACACTCACACGCATTGACAACCCATGTCTGGCTGGGGATGCGACCATAGGATTGCTCGTATCGTCCGGTATCGTATTACAATCTTGCAAGGTCCGGCGGGTTCAGGTGGCGAGCCTAGCAAGCCTTTTCCATCTCACGACAAAACATAATTTGAAGATCTTGTATCCAGAAGTCCCCACACGAGAAGCTTTTGTCTGGCGACAGCTCTCTCTGTACCTCAGGGTTCGTTCAATTTCCCCTTTCAACATCACATCACGTTGACGCTTCCCCTCCACCCACCCACCCTCAAGCCATCTTGACCCAGCGGCTGTCCTCGGCCTTTGCCTGCACCCTGGGCCAGTGGGTGGCAGGAGCCGTCTCCAAGAAAAAGCGACAAGCAGGAGTCTCAGGAATCTTTCTCAAGGGTCAGGTCGCTATCATTTTACCAGACCAATCCCTCTGAGCTTGCAAGCAGCCCTGACATCTGTCTTTGTCCATGCAAACCTCTTCCATTAAAGATGCAAGTGCGTTTTAAAATCAGGGGGGTCCTATGACTTGTTTACATCACAGCTTTCAAAACATCCGCCGATACGCGGCATGGATTCCCAGAGAGGGGGCCTTAACAGCCTAGCGGAGCACATTCTGAGCGTGGCGTGTGTTTCTCGCGTCCTGGCTCAGGCTACCGATCGGAAGCTACCAAGGGAATGGCTTGCGATCCTGGGGAATGCCACCCTGCCGATCAGCATGATTTTCTTACCAGGCCTACGGGCCACGGGCCAATGGCATTCAAAACATGGGAATCAAATGTTTAAGGTGAAATTGGTTTGAAACCGAGCTGACATGCACAGCAGAGCATTGGTCAGAACAAGACAGGTAATCAAAGTTTGACCTCAGAACTAGGGTAACCTGCATCTGTGCACCAACGTGGGGGTCAGGAAGACGTTACCTTGCTGGAAAATGTTTCCTCTTCTGGTTTGGTCGGCTCAACTAAGAGTTCACGAAGGAGGAATCTGCAAGGCGCAGCCGTCGGCTCAACTCAAGTCTAAGTCCAGCAGGGGGGACTCCTGCCTGTGGAACCTTCGTTTGGGTGCTTGCCAGTACACCATGCAATGTCTTAGTCGCGGCTTTCGTTTTTGCTACGGTAATTATTGTCCACCTTTGAGCAACTTCTTGACCTTTGAATGTGGCTTTCTTCCATCGCAACGGCGCAACATGCAGCAAATTTGCCGAGTGGCGCAACATAGAACCAGTGTATCTTCCCAACGGGTCTTCTTAGAGCAGCGATCGTCTATGGCAATCCAGCACCATCATCTAAACCATGTTGCGCCCAAAGGGGCTAATGGAAGAAATGCTGCGGAGCCCCACCTTTGACCGAAGTACACTCACTTCAACATGATTTGGGCGCGTACTTGGAGGGAACCCCGAAAACAGAAGGGGTTCCTTCTGATTTCGCTGAAAAGGACCCAAAAACAGATCTCTCGCGCCTTCACCATCGCCGCGCTCATGTACACCGGCATAGGTGCAAACTGCCTGGATTGCACCAGCGACCCCCCCCCACTGGCTGGGCTCAGTTCAGGTGTACACGTTTAATTAAGCACGGGCGTTTGGTCCCGGGCACACGCTACATGCATGTTGTGGGTCAAAAACTAAGCCGAAGTTGTGTTTGCAGCAGAACCACCAAATGTCTCCACGGGAGATGTTGGTTGTCTCGAGTCGACTTGTTACCTCTTCTGCAATTGGTAGCTGCTTAGAAACACCACTAGAGCGAATCTTAAAATTCTTCCCAGCACGGCCACTTCACAAGTTCGGAACGCAAAACATGTTTACAGACCAGCTCTAACTCCACGCATCATTGTCAAACGGCGAGGCAAGAAACAAACACTCTGTGAATCCTGCTTGCTGCAACATCCCACATCAAGTACCAACGGGCGGTCAAAATTCAGCTGGCCAAATGAGCTTGGCCCAAAACACATTGGCCTTGGTTCTACCAACGCAGATATAGGTACAATGGTCTATGACTACTAACGGGGAAGACCCTTCAAAATGGTTGGGCATAAATCCCCGTGTATCAGTCGCCCATTGCAATCCACAGCAAAAAAAAGATCATGCACCACCTAACACACCCCGGAATGATTCGATTCCCGGAATGAAATACCGACCAACAATGGGCTCCCATGGTTTCAAAGTGTAGGATTTTCGTCCATCCGAGACTCGGACGGATACTGCATCTGCTGCATCTGCTGCATCTGCACCATTTGTGGCGGATGCATGATGACCTCAAGTTGCAGAATGGCTACATGCACCAAACAGTCAAAGGATACACTTCATCATCGATGCTTCGTGCTCTGACATCTCTATATAGACTCAATCAACACTGCACTTTCAACCAATCCTTGATCCAGATCTGATAGGGCTCGCAATATGGTAATGGTTGGACTCTTATGTTCCATCGAAAGCAAATTGTGCGACGCGTAACACCGGGCCCCTGTATGGAGAGGTTTCCGCTGGGGAGTCTTTCAAAATCGAGGTGGAGAAGGTCTCCCTTTCGCCGGCCTGTCGCCTTCCTTTCGCGGGTTCCGGTGCTCCTTGGGACCCCATCAGTCTGAAAAATATCGTTTTGGAGCAAGTCTACTCTGCTTCTGGAGAAGCAGTCGGGCAACTTCGCAACTTGACACTGAGCTCCTGGATTGGTCATTTTCGTTCTGGTCGAAGGGCTAGGCCCCACTTTGGAGCTCGACGTTTCATTCCTTTCGCGGATTCAGCTGTGCCTCCCTCGCTTCTGTCCTGCCTTTGGGGCATGTCTATCAGGCACAGCGGCACAGCTCAACCAGCTTACCGCACGTCAATCGAACTGGGGCCTGGTTGTTTGTCAGGGAAGTTCCAGTACACCAGCCTAGTCACTCACCGCAAGTTTGGCGGTGCCCCTGTTTCCCATAAGATCCTCATTTGGCTGTGGGTCAAAACCAATGGTACCATTTTGGGGTAGGTGCACCACCCATTTTAGAACCATTTTTAGTGGGGATTGGGATGTTCACCGGGGTTACGGAATTTTGACCCATGGCCATTTGGAGGAGTGACACATCGAACAGGTATCGCGCCAATGTCCATGTTGCCGCATGCCAATCTGCAAGACCAGGCCCACGGCTGGAGCGCTCATGATGGGTGCTTTCCTTGGAAGGAAGCAGCGCGGCCATTCCAAGAGAAAAGTCAGAGACGCATTGACCCTTGTTGCGAGCTATGGTGTTCTATTCCAAACAGACCAATGCATCAAAGGCACAGTGAGTTTTCGGCGGAGGTCGTGAAACACCCCGAATGGCAAAACACCCCACTGACAACTGCCGGTAATCCACAAATACAAAGCAAAACAAGGACCAATGCGTCACATGTCCCAGTCTTGCCGATGCACCACAATCATCATGGACTCAATGGTATTCCTAAATTGCCATTCCCAAAGCCGAACAAGCCCACCTCTACAGCGTGCAACACCCCTCACGGCCGGGATGCTGATCAAGCCCCAAAGTGCTGCGGGCACCTTTTGTGAGCTCGCTATGCTTAGCGCAAATGGATGCAAACCCCAGACCAAATTACCTGGTTCCGGGTTGTTCCTATCCCATGTCCTCCCCAAAGCAAAAAACTACCCATCCTACTCTGCACGGACGACACGTGGCCTTCCTGGGGTCAGGGATCCCCCTTGTGACATGTTTGTCCCTTCAAAGGGCCAGGGGTTCTGCCCGACCCTGGGGCGCCGGCTGCAGCTGGGACTGCGCCGGCTGCGGTGGCGCCTGCTGCGCCACCGGCTGCTGTTGCGCCGGCGGATAAGGCGAAGGCTGCGGCTGTGGCGATGGCGGCTGGGGATCAGAGCCTTTGCGTCCTGCAACGATCACGAGGTTTGTACGTGTGTGCGTGTGTGTTTGTTGTGTGGGTGTGGGTTTTTGTGCTGGTGTTGGTGTGCACGTCGTGCGTGAAAAACAAAAAACAACAACACGCACACGAAGACACACCACCATGCATTGCTTGGAGCAGTGCAAGATCAACTGAACCGCGATGGAATCGAATCACCGCTCTCAAAATATATCTAAACCCGACAAATTCATCATTTCAAGCGGCATTTGCTTTAGGCGGTCGCCTCTTGTGGGTTCCATGTCAATGTTGTGGGAGCGAGCTCAATCACCCCCAAACAAAAACAGCTACCCCGAAAAACCGCAAAACCGCCTAATAGAGAGCTGTTCCTGAGCAAGCAAGGCTGGCCCTTTGCTGCATTGAGCACATGCACAGCTGCGCTGTGACCATGAAATACTCAAGTTCATCAAACACATTACATCGGGGACAAAGGATGTTGATCAATCCTGGTCACTGCCAGAATGTTTCTGCCAAAGTACCCCGGCTCAACGAGTTCCCTATCTCGAACATGGCCGCGTCCTTGGCCTCCTCGCTTCTTGTTGCGCCCGCCCCGTCGTCGGGGTTTGCCGGCTTCCTGCACGACCAAACTCTTCCCGTCATACCAAAATGGCAAAAGTACTGCGTGGTGCTGCGTTTTCGCTGATGGCGCGCATTGCCCCCCCCAATGTGATTAATAAGCCCAATAAGGCCCGGGCATGCAACTGTGAGCCACCGAGGCTGCAGACTGAAAAGTACATCTCATTTAACTGGTTGCACCCCGATGGAAAATTCGCATCCATCAAAAAGTGTTGTCCATACTTGTGCCCCTTCACAAACACAGAAACACACTCACCCGACCTGATCCGACCTGCGTTACATAAAGATGCGGCGCATGTCGGCCCAAGCAAACGCTACTCCGGCTGAATACGTCCAGCCCAGGCGTGATAGTATCATCGTCGCCCATCTGCCGCCGGGTGTGCAAGTCAGGAAGGTTCGCCGATGGCGAGCCTCCACAGGCAACCCTCGGCCCTGGGAGCCACGAGGGTAGTTGCGGTCCGGGTTGGCTGGTGGCGGCAGGGAATCACCCCAGAAACCAGGCCGACGCTGGTGCCGAGCCCCAGCCCCACCCAGCTTCCTGGACCCCTCAATCCCCGGCGCTACACCTTTGCATTTGGACTGTGGCTGTGGCCCACGCCGCGCAGCTGGCCACGTCCAGCCCCAGCCCTAGCTCTTTGTGCCCCTTGGGCTGTCCTTCTGTGCCAAGCAAATGCTTTCCGCATGCCAGCTGCCCAGCTTCCCCACGCCTAGCCCCGGAGTAAGAACGGAGACCCAAGTAAGCTTCTAAATCAAACAGGCCGTGGCCGAGGCGGGCAGCACGAAGCACAAACAGCTAAACTGTTCCTGCCAACATGGTGACAAAGGGAGAGTCTGATTTGCCCGTCCTATGTCAATCTTCTTTGCGCAAACTGTTCGATGTCTTCAACAAGCAAGCGGGGAAATCGATTAATCGCTGCAACGTCCTGCTCAAAGTCAATTTCGTGGTTGGGGGATCTGCTCTGACCGATTCGGGCGCGAGCCTCTGCGTCCTCGTCCTGCCAAGTTAAGGCCCCCACACAAGATCAAACGGCTAAGCGCCCTTTCACTTCCAGGGAAAGCTGGAAGTCACCTGATGAAAGCGATATATACATAAACTGCTCAGAGCGCATATTTTGTGGCCCCCAATTTTGAAAGAGTCCCAACGCAGGGCTTGCAAGCCAATGCGTTGCGCCATTGGTGACACGTCGACAAGAACAACTGCCGGAAACCTCGTACTTGATTGCTGTCCATGGAAGTCATGCTTAAAACCAACCTGCCGCCATCTCAGTCAGAAAAGAGGGTTCCCAGCAGACACGCTGACCTGCGGCGTTCTTTGAAAATAAAGACTAACAGTAAATCAAGCCCAATCGATCCTCGACGCGTTGCTTGGGATAGCCGATACCTATCAGGATGAATCCATATTTCCTGGCGGGATCATTGTCCAGTTCAGCTTTCACGGATCAAATCACACTCGCATGCCGCGTGGTTGTTCGGCAACGCTCTCTGTAGGCACTCCCTTCCAGAGCACACCTACAGACGTCCAGGTACTGCTTGGAAAACAACACATGGCATCTGATGTCCTCGCGCCTTGACATTGTGGGGTCTACCATAAAGCCTATCGAGAGCTAATAGGGCGTTGGATGCCTCTTATGCCGAGGGGGGGGGGGGGTCTCCTAAAAGAAGCGGAAACATGAGGAGGTGGATAGCATACATAGCATGGCATGGCATGGCATGGCATGGCATGGCATGGCATGGCATGGCATAGCATAGCATAGCATAGTACTGTGTCTACAGCTTCTATACACTATTTAGTGTACTACGTTATAGTATAGCATAGCATAGCATAGCATAGCATAGCATAGTATAGTATAGTATAGTATTAGTATAGTATAGCAAAGTATAGTATAGTAGAGCATAGTAGAGTAGAGCAGAGTAGAGCATGGTATGGTATGGCATGGTGTAGTATATTACATTATAATATAACAATCATAGTATATTTAGATTCTACAATACCATATTATGTTATATTGCATATACACACGATGTATGAATGTGTATATGTACATACATATGTGTACATGCTTTGCTTTTGTACGCACATTCATGAGACATAGCACGACACACAACCACACCCACTTGATTCCGAACACCCGGCCCCCAACCTAGTTCATGCAGGTCCATGACCATTCCCAGCAGCCCAAGCAAGTACAGTAAATAGGCCAATCTCATCGGGCTTTTCGCACGCGTGCTGTGGGTCATGGTCACGGTTCCCTTCCCAGAAACCCTGGTAAAAAGGTTGATGACTATCTATACCAACACCAACTCCTCCAGTAGAGAGGTCAGAATAAGGGTACCAACTTTTTTCTGTAGTCTTTTCTACTAGGGGAACCCTCCCCCAGAAATGGGTAAAAGGGGACTACTGGGCGAGCTAGATCCATACCAACGCCAAGTAAAGTAGCCTTTTGGCCGTGGCACAATGGCACATCTCGCAAATGCCTGGCGACTCCCCTTTCCTCCCCGCGCGCCTCGCGGCTGACAAGGCCAGCCTGAACACGCCCCGAAACCAAGGGTTTCCACTGCGTTCTGGCTTTCAAGGGAAGACCACCGGAAACTATCGCGGGCTCTGGAGGTCTTTTTGAGACTTGCGGTCCGTGAACTGAGGACATCCTTGTCTCTTGATTGCGCATTCGGGGCTGAACTTTGCCACCTGGACAGTTCCCGGAGGCAAGGTGGCCCGGTAGCATGCTGCCCGTGCCCCGAACATCACTTTGCTCAAGCAGAACTTTGCAACTTTGCTTTCCGACCAAGCCAGCCAGGCAATCAGAGGCAAACTTGGCCCTGCGAGATCAGATTTGGTGCCGTGACATCCCAGAAGAAAAACAAGAGTTCCCGTTGAACAGTTGCAGCTTCCCGGCAGATTCCCACCAAATCGCCCACTTTGCAAAAACAAAAACAAAAACAAAAGAACCCCCAACTGGACCAAGCAAGCAACCAGCGACTTGAAGCTCTCCCAGCCTGTTGAGGTCGAGGGGCTGCCTTGGCCTCCGCTGATCCGTGATCTTAAACGAATCCCAATGATGTACAAATGTCCTTTCCAAAGAAGAGCTCTGCAACCTGTTCCAAGCGGCTTATGAGCCTAGTGAACGCGAAACGCAGCAACTTCAAATCCATCGGTCTGGGAGGGAGGTAAAGTTCCAAAAACTCGGCAAGTCGCAGAGCCCGTCAGAAACCCGAACGGAATGCTACCGCTAGCTTGACAGCATTCCTTTTGGTGTGGCTCAAAAATAGGGGCCCAAAATGGAACCCTAGTACATGGACAGGTAGACTAGAACCTGCGTAACCCCAGCTGTTTAATTTTGAGCCACACACACCCATGTAATCATAATCACTGCCCCCAACCAGCGCGAAGGCTGCTACGGCTCACTGTAATGGACATGGCACCATGACTCCCCCTCATATCATCTCATATCATTCCTACTCTTGCGACCGAAAGAGGCTCTCCATTTCGGCCGGCAAAGCTTTTCTGCTTTTCTCCGACACAAAGATCGCGCTTGCAAATGGCGGCGAATGACACTGCTGAGATCGTTGCTCAGCCAAGGGCGAATGTACGGCTTGGTCCAGTAGCACAAAGACAGACTGCTTGTCAACCGACATTGGGCAATAATCCCTTCATGGAAAGCACGTGCTAAGTTCTTACTTGGGGAGGTGGTATGTTGAAAGCCTGAAAAATACAATGTTGTCTCAAACAGGCAAGGCATGAGCATGTTGATTACCAGACTGACACCCCATCTTAACAGCTGGCCCAGACGTGTGGGTAAACCAGAACATGTGAATCGACACTGGACATCCCACTACACGCTTAAGCAATGTCCGTCAAGGTCAGTAAACTTGGCGGCGTGGGACAATTGCCCATCTAATGCAATGCTTGTTGGGTCAAGTTGGAAAAACAAGAACCCCTGCCAGTGTCCTACAATCCAAAGCAGAGCTACAAGAAGCTTCCCCGTACGCATTTCGATTCTTAATGGTTGCTTCCATGCCGCGTATTGTTCGCAGTATCAACATGGTGCACATGCTTCTTGAATAGAAGCACACAATCAAAGATCCCGAATATAAGCGGAAATGCACACCCGCAGAAAGGTTTGCATGCCTGAAAATCTCTGCATTTCCCCAAATAATTACGGGGGTCAAAAGCCACATACTGACTCGCTTTGGCATGCCCCATCCCCGTTTTAATGGAGCCCATCGGACAGCTTTTGCGAAGAGCGGACCAAAGCCGCCTTAGAGCGTCCCAATGCGGAAGCATCCGAAGCCCGCCGGAGCGATCAGCTGACATCAAGGTGGCACTGTGGCAATTAGCATCTAGCTTCACCCAACCCCTTGAAGACTCAACCCTTGAAGCCCGATGAACGGTCCAAACTAGCCCTGAATGAAGCAACGCATTGCCATGTCAGTCCGCAATCTAGTTTGCACCATCCAGATGTATCAGCCATAGCTCCTGCGAGTCAATTTTCAAATATTCAAATGCAGCTAGGCGCTTCCCAGACGGGTCAAGCTGGAAAAATGGCGCTCCAACTCAAATTCGCTTGGAGCGCCATGCCACAGGCACAAGAGGACTGACCTGGCATCGCAAAGTTTGGCTCAGTCTGGCTCGTTGCTAGCTTAGGATTGCAGATGAGTTCTCAATGCTATTCTTAGAATTGACACAGCCACTTGGCACGCCATCAACCACCAATAAAAGTCAATCCAGTTGGGCCCACAATCCTCCCCGTTGCACATGTCATTTAGTGAGAACCAACATCTCCTCTTCTTGCATGCCATGTCCCATGTCAGTAGATGGGACAAACGCCGACCGCCTCTGAACACCAACATGTTTCCTCGTTTTCGCACTGGCCGGTCTGGGCGCTGACGCAAGGCGGGCAAAACCCATCGCAACAAAAACCTTAGCAACATGTTCGGTGAAGACATCAGCGTGTGCAACAAATAGTAATGGACCTTCATCATGGGATCTACCCCCAGCTTGGTTCGTGATTTAGCTTTCCTGTCAAGCGAGTCACTGGTCACGGAGCACCCAAGGAGTCTGGAAAGGAATGCTGCACTACCGCAAAATATTGTTGGCACGTACAAGAAAGCTGGGCAAATCCTGAGTCTGAGGTTCCGGTGCACGCCCAACAGATCCACCTCTCACTTATCAATCCTACGGCATCAATTTCCCACATGCATCCCCACCTCGGAACTTGTTCATGACTCCATTGCCCAGTGGCTGCCGGTTTCAATGGCAAGCCCTTATGGGTTGTTTGGTGGGCGACCAACTGAATGAACAAAAGGGATGCTGGAGGAACCTAAGCGAGACCCTTCTTGAACTCCTTCTCAGTAAATACTGACTTGTTTGTTTTGGGGGCCTTCTCCTGCTTTCCCCCTCCCCCCAATAAATCGCTGCGTCGAACAGACACTGTGCGCTAAGGCAAAAAATGGGCAGCAAGCAAAGTTCCAGCGATGGGGGGCGCCGGGCATCACTTTATGAACCTGACGAGCCAAGGAGCCGTCCGGCCCAGAAATTGAAGATCGCCATCTCGCCGAGAGAAAATCCTGCGACAAATTGCGAGGTGCTAAACTGAAAGTGGGATAACCAGTTGGGCACTCTACATGAATCAGGCAATGTGGGAGATGGCTTGCCTCAGCAGGGCCCGGACTGAGCCGGACCAAAGCTTCTCCTCAGAATAGGGCTCTCTGGGCTCAGACACTTTTAGCAAGACACCGCTCGAGAATTCTCTGTCATGTTGGCTGCCAATTGAACAGGTCATCTTCACGGCCAGGGCACCAAAAAAAGAAGTGGTACTCGCTGCCAACTTTGACTGGTTAGGGGAGTACCGATCCGCCAATCAGCCCTCCACTTCAAGGAGTCATGAACGCCATAGCAGCCGCAGCCGCAGAAAGCCATGGAACGCCGACGGCACTTGATATCCAAACCAGACAAACAAGTTGCCATTTCAATCGTTAAGCTCGAACTGGTGTCCAAAAACTGAGGGATGTGCGATGGTTTTCAAGGGAGCCCAAAAGCAAATCAAAGCATTTCGTGCGGGAGGGGATGTTGCTCATGATACACCAAAGGGTAGCCAACCCTTCGGGAGGCGATTTGATGGGCTTCCCCAAAAAAGTAGTCTTCAAGACTCCTCCTGTCAGCTTCCAAGGGGAGGCAAAATGGGAGCCCATCCGATCATCCAACACACTCCTCACGCTGGCACCAAGCGTGTTGCCTTGGCACCTGGCCGTGGCGCCTCGTGCGCCACCTGCGCGGCAAGCGGCAGCGCTTCTTGCGCGCTTCTTGCGCGCTGCTTGTCGTGTCCGTCGCCGATGGTTTTCATTATTGTGGTGTCAGCTACAGTAAAGACCTATGATTCCTTGGCATGAAGCCAGGCAACATCTGTGCATGAAACCTTAACCGTGCACATCCCTTGAACGGCCCTTGCGCGGCCATACGCGCTCCATACGCACGCACAGCTGTTGGCAGCTATTAATTCTCCGCGTTCAGCGGCACTGATAACCGAAGACTGGGGTTTTAGGACGACCCCCATATCAACCTGAAAAGCGTGCCAAAAAATCACATACTCGTTTCCTCCCAAGTTTGACAGCAATTAGTGACCCGACAAAAAGCATTCTGGCAAGAAGGATCCCGGCAACTTCCGGAGGGACCAGGAAACTCGACCCACCTAAGACCAGGTCAGCTCAATACAGTGTTGGCTCAATGCCTGAGCCACTCCTAACATACAGCTAGTTTGTAGGAGGGAGTGTTGGAGTCGCCCACTTGGCCTTCAGGCGTAGGCCAAAGCCGCGTGTCAAAATCAGCGGACCCAAACTGGAGGTCCTCCTTTGGATTTCCCCTTGTAAACCCAAAAAACAACGTACCCTCACCCAAAGGCCCCCAGTTGAGACCGGCGCATGTCCATGACCCGGCCGACGGGCCGACGGGCCGATCGGCCGAGGGCCTTGGCGTAGAGCTTCCAATTCCCCACGACCAAGTCCATGGCCGGGCTGCTGCGGTGGCCGCCTGGAAGTCAAGTTTTACCACAGGGGGACCCTCCAAAATCAGGGCGTGGCTCAAGATTAAAGCACTAGGGTTACGCAGGTTTTGCTCCTTGGTTCCATTTGCCAAGGTGCCATTTTGGGACCTTTATGAAAATGGCCGCCCTCACTTCCCGACTTTAGCACCAAACTGATCTTCTCAAAAACATTAAAGCCTAAGAACTCAGGAAGTGAGGCTTGTGAAAATCCTGTTGGTCTCCCTTTGAGCCGACACAAACCGAGGCGCCAGCTAAACAAACAAAAAGTGCCGGGGGCGGGTGTGGGGTTGCGCCGGCCATGGATTTGATCCAATCTGTGCGGTTCCTGGCGGGAAGGCTCTTTGGAGAAACCGAAGCCCATGGGGTCCAAATCCTGTAAGACACCCGAATTTGTGATCACAAGAAAGGGGAGCGAGTGAGTATCAGGATGCGCGAAAGCCCCGGCAACAAGTGCAGGGCGCCAAAAGTGGTGAGGAATCCTCATGGTCTCTTCTAAAGCCCAAAGAAACCGTCGGCTGCCCACCGGAATCATTTAGCACATGCCCTGCTTCTGTTGACTCGCTGATCTGAACAAAGCCGTTGTGAGCAGCAAAAGCTTGCCGGACCCCTTGTTTCGAAAGACCTATATGCACATATTTACACACGTGCTTGTGTGAGCGCGTTTTCTACGCTGCATGCATCATGTCTGTAACCGCCCAGGCAACCAAAGGACCCACCCACTTCTCGTGAATCTCTTGCTGACTCGTGTTTTCCGGGGTGTAGCAAAAACGAACATGTGGTCTCCAGGTAGCCTTCTTCGGAGCCTCTGAGTAGACAGTAGCCTCTAAGATCCGTGAGAAAGCTATGGGCCTGCCACAAGCCACGCCGAAGCTCCTTCTGAAGCGCAGGTGCACCAGCGAATGGTGGCTTTTTTGGGGGGGAAGCCGCCCAGAGAACCCCCCAAAAGACCACCACCGACGGGATGCGGCGCGGCGCCTGGCACGTGGTTCACCTCTGCAAACTTCTGGAGGATCGGCTTCAAGGCCGGGTACTTGGAACGAGGCATGGACGGGAACAGGTGGTGCCTCGGCGCTTGGAAAACCGCAAGACCGGGTCCGAAATTTGGGGGGGCCAGGTCCCGAAATGACAGGACCCCCTCCTGTTGCGATGTTGTTTTAAATGGCAAGCCACGGTTCCTTGTAGGCAGTCGCGTGGCCACCCCATGCTGAGCAGCACCTGCCACCCACCCATTTACCAACAATTCAAGACCTATACCACCCATTGACTTCCAAACATCCAGCATCAAGCAAGCAAACCAACGGCAGAGCGTAGCCAGCTGCAGGGTTGCCCCCTGAGTTGCAACATTTGAGAAATCAGCAGTGTCCGAGATAGGGACACCCGAATTAATCAATCGCTGCTTGGCTTGGTTCATCCTTGGTATCCATTCCACCGCTCCCATGTCCGAAGTGCATGGAACATGAAGTGTCCCTCCTGATGACGTACAAATTGGTCAAGAATCCCTGAGTTTCAGCCATCAGGCTCAAAATAGGTAACCCTGCTTGTGCCTGGCCAGGTGCCACAAAAACGAAGAAGCATACAAATGCAGTGGTCTGCACAAGCAAGCATAGCCGAGAGAATGGGCAAAAGCAAGTTGCACTTGGAACACCTAAGGACATGTGGACAAACACACAACAGCATTCAACGGGTCGCTTTTCGCTATTGTTTTCTCAATTCATTTCCGAGATCCTTCTGTTCAGAGACCATCCCTTTCGCTGGCATGCTTTCGCTATTGAACCGCTTGTCCAGGTTTCATTGTTTCTTGGCTGTGGGTCAAGAATAGGTGCCCAAAATGGAACCCTGGTAAACAGAAACATGGACCAAAACCTGCAGTAAATCATGCTTGGTCAGTCCAAGATGCTCCAGTTGGTACTGCATGCCTCCCCAAATCCACTTGGCAAAGGGGTTCCGCACGGTCGCATCGCGCGTAGTGCGGAACTGGTTGTCCACGAAGTCAGGATTGAAGTCTTCCTTTCAAGCAGGGTGATTTATCGAGCTCGCGTATAGAAATGACATGCAGCCACAAGCCTCGCAAGCATCAATCGAGCTTGGAAGGTCCGGATGATTCGTCTTCGTCTCAGCCAAATCCCTCAAGGCCTCCCCAAGCCCAAGTCGGGATGAATCGGTGCCGAGCGTCAAACATCTCCTCAGACTGGTGCGTGGCGGTGGTGATGATCGCAGTGATCAAGCCAGACAGCAAGATGTACCTCGGCGCAGGGGGTGACTCCTCGCAAGTCCAACGATGTCTTGTGACACAACCCGCGATCTCAACTCCAAAACACAAGGCAGCACCAAAGAAGCGCAAATGATGGCAAAGCCTCAGCGGATCTCTGGCACAATCCCCACCCTCCCCCGAACAAAAACAAGCAAGCCCAACATATGCAAGGCATGCAATCAGCCGGTATGCCTGCCTCACTTTGGAAGCTCACACACACACACACGCACAAACACACCAAAGCCCGGCCAACTCCACGTCATGTTAGGGTGCCCCGTCCAACCCCCTGCCTTCCACGGGCAAAACGGCAAAACCTGCCGCGAGATCTCTCGCCCAATTCGCCCACTTCGTCGGGGCACGCCGGGATGAGCTTCCACGGCACCAGGCTGAGAAGCAGCGCCCAGTGGACGCTCAGAAAAAAGGCCTGAGAACCCACCGAGTTCTTCGGTTGGCGTACCCGAAATGAGAAGTCATCAAAACCCTTAGATGCCCAGTGGACATGGGGAAAAGAGGGCATCCGTTTTTGGTTGGTTGAGTTTAAAGGAGAACCCTTTCCCCAAAAAAGGGGGAACAAGGGCTCCACTGGGCAACTGGGTTACACGGTATACCAAAAATGAAAGAAGTCAAAAGGCGGGAACTTCCGCACGCTTTATATGGCTGGGATTGTCCCTTAACCTGCATCTACCCCGGTTTTGAGTGTGGCTGAAAATAGGTATGGTTCTTTGGGGATTTGGTGGATATCATTTTGGTGGGGGAGGCAGCAGGTACCCACCAACCATTTGTGGGGTTCCCCGGTAGAAATTATGGCCGAATGGGTGTCTTCTAGGGAAGCCCCCAAAATGGTGGTTCTCATTTCACCTGCGAAACCAAAAAAAAAAGGGTACCTCAAAAGAGACACCCCCGAAGAGAAATCGGTCCGTTTGGGCAAAAGTGTCCTTCGGGTGTAGAGGAAATGCAAACAAAAAGGGGGTCCATTATTTTTAGAAACACCCAAATGAGTTCCTTTTCGGATGCTACACAAGGTTGTCAAAAGAGCCCCTTGCTATCCCTTTCGGGCCGCACAAGTCTGGGCCCCACGGACCCTGTGCCGCGGACCCGTTCTTTGATCCGCCCCCATCACCCATCTTTAAAACTCAACTGGGCATTTCTTCAGGTCCAACATTGGAAAAGGGAGCCCTGAAAAGTAGCAGGGCAGGGATTGCTCAAAACAAAAAAAGGGGCCCCTTTCTCAATAGGCCGAGCACATATGGATTTATGGATATAAGCATGGACGCCCATATAAACATTGGTATGGATTGGTCCATGGACCCCGGCTCCAACAGACATCGCTGGCATGAGGCGCTCTGACCATCGGATGCCGCGCCTCTGCCTTGGCGCCCTTTCTGGGCCTCTTCTGCCGCAGCTCCTGCCGCGCCAGCCATGGGGGTGGGGGGGGGGGGCAAGAAACTGCCGGGGTTCCGGAAAACGTGGCCATCTGGAGTACGAAAACAACCGATTTTCAGATGGTCCATGGTTAGTCTACCCCCAAAACATCATATGTTTTTTCGATTTCAGAAGCCCCTCACAACACATGACCCGTGGCCAAAATCCCTGCTCCAGCTGCTTCCAGTCCGCCTGAAGCAAGCCTGGAAGCAGCCAGCCCTTGATTCTCCCTCGTCACAAACCCTGCCTCCAAAAACCTGTCCAAACCGACCAAATCCCTTTTAAAAACCGTAGAAGCTGGTCAAATCCCCTTCTAGAAGCCGATAGAAACCAGTCAACTCCCCATCTAGAAGCCAGTCAAACCCGGTCAAATCCCGCTAGAAATCAATCAACTTCCTCCTGTCAAACTTGATCCAACTCCGGTCAAATCCCCCTAGAAACAAAAACACGACTTTTCCTTTTGGGGGGTCCCCCTTTTCGTCTTTGGTTAGTTAGCAATTAAAGACTGAAAAGGGGAGGTCGGACTTTTCTCCAGGGCTGGAAGTGTCCTTTTGTGACCCCACCTACCATAGAACCCTCCCCCGGCAAATTCCTTGGCCTCTTTTGCAAATTCCGGGGTGGGCGTTTTCGATGGTATAATCATCGAAAATCGTGTCAAAGGGTCGGAGACGGCCTATTTTCCGCTCCGACCCTGGGGGGACATTCCCCCTCAGAAACCAATCAAATTCCCTTAACAACCGTAAAGCCGGCCAAACTCCCTTCTAGGAACTCCTCTGAAAACTGGTCCAACTCCCGTCAAATCCCCCTAGAAACCGGACAAAATCCCCAAAAAAACAATCAAATTCCCTAGAATTTTGCACCTGCGCTTGGCCATTCTGTAGCTCTCTGCGGCGCTCGTTCTGGCTCTTGAAGCCAGGTGGAATCGCGCTGACATGCCCCCACCCTCTAGCTTGGAAGCCAGCTCACGCATTTCGGCCCCGACTCACTCACTTTAATAACTACACTTCAAGACAAACTACGGAACAGTATATACCTGAAAGCCAGCCAACAGCGGACAGGCCGAGGCGGGCAACACGAGGCGTTTACAATAACTATCCTATCTGCCAGAAGTTGACCTCGTTTCATTGAAATTATGTTTGCACTTGTTGATTCTTGGCTTGACCCTCACCCTGATGCGCCACTCAAACTCACTTCCAACCCCCTCCCCCGCCGCCGGTCGTCGCTCGATGCCCCCGGTCTCAGTCCTTCCACACGGCCTTGATGGAGTCGATCCGCCAAATCACGAACCTCGCTCGCCGCTTGCGAGTTGCGAGGGGCAGCTTCGACGGGGCTATCCGGGCTCAAAAGGGGTTCTGAATTGGGGAACTCATGTCAGCCACTGGAACAAACAACGGAACCTCAGTCTCACCAAGTATAAAAACCAAATCCGCAGACCCCACTTCCCGCACACAGCACAATACCATCAGATAACTAAACATATCACACTATAAACTGTTTGTTCGCAGACAACCTGCTTGCTTCAAGCTTTGCGCAGGGGAGCAAGATCAACCAACTAATGCGAGCCACGGGACCCCCCAACGAGCAATCGCCCACGTGCATGTATCAAGTGAAGCCCCAGCTGGAACGCATCAAGTCCTTCCACATCGCATGTGTCAGAATATGGGGGGGCTCAAACAAATGGGCAAAAACACGCAATCATATATGGGTGTGTCTTCATGGTACCCCTGTGTGTGTGTGTGTGGATGTTTAAAGTGGTTTAAGCGGAAAACCACCAATTTCGAGACATGGTGAGAAATTTTGAGGGTCCAAATGTTACTTTGACGCAACCCCGAAATGTGCCATGGTCAAAACGCCCTGGTGGTTGGGGATGGATCCTACAAATATTCAACTTGGGCCAAGGAAACCATGACGTCATGGCCTTGAATCGGACCCATGGCACCAATTCGCATGGATTCCCAGAAAGTATCAAAAAATGTTAGGACCCTGAAAACTGCTGGTTCTCCTGTTGATTTCCCTTACCCACCTAAACGGTTGAATGTTCCACCCCCTTTGCCTTTGAAACCACCCCGATTCGAATCGGGCTGCAGCATGGAGAAGGAGAAGGGCGCCGTCCAGTGCTGCACTTTCCGATGCCATGAGTCGTCTTTGGGGTCCGGCGCCCGCACAAAGAGCACCGGGTCCGTGGCGATGTCCTCTCGGGAGGCTGGAGGTTCGAACGGGGCAACGAGGCTGCGCCCAATCGACCCAGGAAAAAACATGGGAAGGCCCTCTGGAATTTGAAAGAATCGAACAACACACGCTTGCAGGAACGCAACAGTCTCCTGCTTGAAAATTGAAGTCGCTAGATTTCGCGCAGACCCTCAACCTTCACCTTCGTCCAATCCAACACCTGACTGAATCACCAACCACGTCCGATCCTCAGACAACACAGTCAATCAGATCACCTGTGCACTATGTCACTGATCTAAAGCACGTATTCAAACGACATAGCTAGCTCACTTGTGTTTTTTTTGTTCCGCGCATTGACTCGTGGGCTTGCCTGGACGCTCGGCGGGTTGCTGCCAATGCATTGCGCGTTGTTGTACTGAATGCGGGAAGAATCCCTGACTTAAGCAAGCCGAAGTCCACTCAACATGTTGAAGCGCATGAAACTACAACCCGCAAACCGCAATGAGTGATGCCGGGCACTCAGAAAACATGATTGCTGTCCTTTGAATTGCAGCGTAGTGCAATTATGTTTCATGCTTGAGAAGTGCTCAAAACCTCATTACCACCTGGCGACAAAGACTGTAATACAAGGCCCATGAAACCAGGTAGTAAACCCACCCAACGGGTCTCATGTCATGCCCTGCACACAAGCCCCCGTGTTCCGAGGTGCCTCGTCCATGCCAACCTCATTGGTAACGGCATGATGCCTGAGCTCATTGCAAAATGCCGCCGAGGAGCGGATTGTCGATGTGACCCACAAGGCATGGCAACAAAACAAGCACACACAAAGGAGGACGCTCGCAACAAAGCCTGGGGATTGCGCATGGACTAAATGTGTTGTCCATTTCAGACCCGATATTTGACAACCGATTTCTAAGTATCCACAATAGACAATGAGAAGCCCGGAAGGTTGAGGAGGGCTCCTTTTCCTTACCCCACATGCTGCACGCGACAAAGCAACATGCTCCCATCTCTTGCCGGCCGTCGCCACATTGATTTCAGCCTTCTCTCAGACTACGGCACAACGAGTAGAACCTGCCACGTGGCGGCATCAGCAGCTGGCCGGCAGGTTGGCAGGTGCTTCTCTAGGGGAAAAACAAGTCGCCTTCGATCATGAGCCTGAGGTCTCCTTTGCCATTTTCCAATGGAGGTTGGTTCGTCCTGAGGCTCTAAAAAAGAGCGCCATGTATTCAGTTGCCCTTGCCACCTGTTTGGGACACCGGATCCCCAACCAGCCTTGCCAAAACAGCGGACAAGAACTTGCCCTGGTCGGTCCCCTCCCTTTGTCCCAGCAGCTTGTTGTGCTTGTCGGACCACCAGATCGGGGAAAGCCCTGCGCACAAAGGACCCATCCAGCGCATGCGGTCGCAAAAGCTGTCGACTCCGTGCTGGTAGTCGTGGGCCAACCAACCAGCCTGGCCACGCTGATGCTTCAGCTCTTATTTCTATTGTGCGGGTGTGTATAATGGCGCGTGTGTGTGAACCATGGGTGTATATATATATATATGTATTATTTGTGTATGTTTGCGTATGTATGGTACAACATGGTGGTGTGGTATGGTACGATATGATTGTATTTGCATTTATGTTTGCATTTGTATTTGTGTCTGTATTGTATTGCAATGCAATGACATGTCCTGTGATGTAATGTTTGTACATGTTGTACAACAATCAATTTCAATAGAAGACACCTATCCTATACACGCAGCGGCGTGACGTGGCTTCACCACATTTCGCTGCGCTGTCATCACAAAGCTCCATTCAAGAAGTGTGGGCAACACAACAGCTGCGTTTTTGTACGAAAACATCTCAAGGAGTCTCCTCTTACAGGGCGAGGGAAGAGCACCCCTGGCTGTTCAAATCAACTGCTGGGAAGACCTTCTACAGCTCCACCCGCACACCCGCTGCTCATCGAATGACAGGCACAACCTTCACCCGTACGCCACCAACTACACCCTACTCACGTATCTATGCCAGGATTCTATGAGGTTACGAGTCACACTGGCCCCAACCACGCAGTGGAAACATCAGACCAACACGTTGGCGGACCTTGGGGTAGACTGCAACGACCCCAGAACACTCCCACGCCTGCGCCTCCCGGTCGCAGACGAAGGGAACCACTTCTGTCACTTCACTCATGTTTTGTGGTTTCCAAACCGCAAACAAAAACACACACACAACGTCATGGCTGTGGGTCAAAAATAGGGTGACCCCAAACTGGCTTGCCCTGGTAAATGGAAACATGGACTAAAACCTGCGGTCCCCATACCCATACCCACATGACCGTGGGCTTCCCACGGAACTGATGACCCGCCTGAGTATTGGCCAGCGCCAGCAGCACTACGCCCAGCGCGGCCATCTGGCCGTGGGTGAAGAAGACCCCCAGCCCGGTGCAAGTGGCCCAAATGATCCACTGCCGCGCCTGGCGCCAGGCGTCGGCAAATAGGGTGGAGCCGTTGAGCCTTTTGTGGGTGTGTTTTAAAGGAAAACCGAAGGGGACAAACACATTCTTGTGGGCTTCCGCGCAAAGGGTGAGCTGCCAGGGTGAATCTGGTGCAGCAAAGTCAACAAGAAAACTGGGGGCATGCATAACATGAGCATTCAAGCATCAAACAACCTGCAGCTGACCGGTGTTGGCTGCCTTGCAGATGCACGCCAAAACAGCTCCATGCACATGAACTGCTCCATAACCGCAACCAGAGTACCTTTTCAAGAAAAAACGGTGTACAAGTGAGTGTACTTCTTCACTCAGGACTGCCTCCCCGGCAACAAGATAAACCACGTCAGAAAGAAGCACGACAAAACTGCGTAAGTACGTGCGGTAGCCGAAGTATCACCCGCCAACCAGCCATGCTTGACCCTGCTTACCAGTGCCCCTTGTGAGTCAGCGGCCTCGCGCACCAGGCTGCGCTTCCACCACCCTTCGTCTTCCAACTTCGCCCTGACAGCGCCGTGGGGAGTTGGGTGCCTTCCACAAAAGGAAGAGAGTGCTTCTCCGGAAAAACTGATGGAACCCAGCGAAACCGAGGTAGGTGGGCTGCCTATCACACAGGGTGGGCTCGAAAATACATTGTATTTTGGTAGATGAGCTCGAAAATACACAGAATGACTGTGCCCAGCACAGCTGCCAAACTGAATTCGAAGCAGATCTGAACCCGTTGGCCTGAAGCTGGCAGTCTTGCCAGCGACACATTGAATGTGCCACACTTGACATGCGAGACAACAGGATGCTGGAACGACGTAAAGCAAGCAGCTTTGACTTTAGACTATGGAACTCAAAACTCGCACGACAGCACCCAAACAAACCATTAAAAACCCGAGCCACCATGTTTAAGACCTCGTTGTTGATGCATATCAGGATCAAGGAGGGCAAGACAGGCACTGACTAGAACTCCAACATCGAACACATGTTCCCACATTCCAACATTGTGCCTGTGCCTACAGAACCACAATCTGCGCCTAACCCATAAAGTCGAGACGTCAACATGGAGCCTTGAAGACACAATCACCACGCGGGGAGAGATGCCACGCCCTTCAAACACGACCTCAACTCAGGCTCAGTTCGACTAGACATCTGAATGCCGGGAACGGGATAAAATGGGAAACCTCAGGAATCCAGGGAAACCTGCCAACTCCAAGAAAGTCCAAAACGGTGTTCCACGCGCCAATATTGAATCGCAGGGTGTAACATAGTCAATTTTCCTGCCTCTTTTCCACCTCCCCCCCTCCTGCCAAACCCTGAACCAACGAGTCATGGCCCGTCCATGTCCTTCCCGATCTCTTGGCCTGAGGTTTCGAAAGGCCCGGGTCAGGGGCGTCGGTGGGGGACAAGAGGCTTCCAGCTCCTCGCCGAGCGACGAGCTAAGTCTTTGGCTGACCAAGAATTTGCTCCCCGCAATGCATGGAGCCCCAAAACAGGGCCCCGTTTGAAGGGAGTCTGGGCTCCGTGTGAAGCAGGAGTGTAGCAAGTGGTGTTCCATTCAGCGTATGCCGCGGCCAACATCCGAAGTATGCAGTGACGCTAGCCCATGTCATCCAGAAAGCACTGCGAACTTCTATGGCTGCCTGTGCAACAGGCCCTCTGATGGGATGCGGTCTGCTGTCACTCGAGGTCTCCGGGGGGGGGGGGGGGGCTGAAAAAATCCCACCCAGGGTGATGAGTTCTGAGCCAACTTGTCCTTTTGGCTTGCCTCCAAAACCATCCCAACGTCCCCTTCAAACTCAGGCGCCCTCATTTCCAGCAATGCTGTGAGGACCTCGCCTTCGCTTTCTTTGAGCGGGGCATCCGCTTCAGCATCTCCCGGCCTGCAGCTTTCAGAAGTAACAGGCACTTAGCCAGGCACTTATTTTGGTTTGTGGAAGCAAAGGGAAACCCCGAAACCCCAAAGGAGGAAAGAGTGCTGGCCAAAAAGGGGTCTCCAGTTGCTTGGGCAAACCCAAGAAAGCAAAAAGGCCCAAGTCAGGTTTCCCCTTTAATGTCCTTGAACAATGAAAAGCCCAAAAGGGATGCCCACCATTCCTGGCCTACTTCGTTCTGGTTTCCCCTTGAACAAAGAACGCCCCAAAGGGCTTCCGACTTCTGGGACGCGACGAGTCCCAACCGTCTGTTTCCGAATTTCGCGCTCAAGTTGCCTGAATTGTGCGTTCCTCGGTTTTGAACTTCACGCCACTGCTTTCTGAAGTATCATCATTTCGCGTCTGTCTCTTGAAAGTGGCTTCTCTTGAAAGTGGCTTCGCCCCATGCCAGAAACACTTCCGCGGCTTCGACAGCAACAACAAGCCGACGCTGTACAACCCAACCTTTGGCTGAATGGAAGGCGTGCATGACCTCTGTGGCATCGCGACCGTCGTAGTGGTCGATCCTTGGTTGGGCCAATTGAGCAGGGCACCCAGATTCAATCGAAGGGCCGTCTTCCAGTGAGCCTAGTTCCAAACAAGCACCCCACCCCGAATGATCCTTGCCGTCGCCCGGCAGGGGCTTCCAGGTCATCCGAAAACGGCTCATTTTGGGTATGGAGTTTAATTGGGGGCCATTGTGATGGGCGGGATTTCTGTCCACCGGCCATTTCTGAGGGTATTCCCCCATCCAACAATCAGAGCCAGTTGCAGCTCGGCATCCAATGCTCCCCACCGGGGTGGGCCTTGCGCCACCCCGAGAGGTCGTACCACACGTCGTCTATCCGCACGTCCAGGGACGCCCGACAGCCTCGCCAGCCGAGGACTTTTTGAGATCTCAAAACACCTCGGAACCCCTGGCCCATTTGGCTCTGGGTCAAAAATAGGTACCCAAAATGGAACCCTGGTAAGTCGCAACATGGAAAACCTGCGTAGCCCCTCCTGTTTAATTTTGAGCCACACCCATTTGAAGTGAGAGTGACGCTTGAGGATCAAAAGGATAGGCAGAAGTATGTGGATAGAGGGACTCCAAGACGGATAGCCAGAAACATGCGTGGCCAATCTGCTAAAGAGGACCATGAGAGGAAAGGACGTTCAAGGGTGCGCTCGTCTGACCCCCTTTCGGCTCTTTCTCGAGAATGGCCTGTGGGCGGGCACGGCTCAACCACGCACTCCCCGTCTTCCTCAGTTGAAATGTGTGCGTCCGGCACACTTGGGCTAAAAGCAGCAAATGGGGCTGTACTTTTCAAGCGTACCCCTTTAGGGATTGTTTTAGAGGGAAACCAAAAGGAAAGCACATCGCCGCGACGTCGCCTGTTATATCCAAGGTATAGGTTAAGGATCGAGAACCCATATTTCACAATTTCACATGCGCTGAAGCAGAGTCCTGAATCAGCCGATGCTAGTCAAGTGAGGTGCTGGTAAGAGTTCTCAAATTTGGAATTTGTGTCTCATCCTCCGGCATCCTTGATTTTGAGGCCTGCATATTTAAGTTGGGAAAAGTGTTGAGGGATTGACCCCGATAAACCATCCCCCTATGGTTTCCTTTAAGGGAATTCCTAGGTTCATTCCCAGCACCCGGAAGGTCATTCTCCCTATCGCACCAGCAAGTCAAGGTCGGTCCCAAGACTTTGAATTTGCTCATTTCCTGCTGAATTAAAGCTTTGGCAGCTCTTGTCTTGAGCTATGGGCTTTCGAGTGCGAGGTCTTGGGCTTCCCGCGTCACGAAATGCTCTTTCGATTGCCGGAGTTGTTGTTCTTCCCCTCCTCGCCCGGTCACTCCCGCAAACAGACCACCCTTCTTCGAAAACGGCATTTATTTATTTTTAAATTTATTCGAGTCGCAAACCCCGCCACAAAAACCGGGAACAGAGCTTGAACACCACATCCTTTTTGAGTGACCCACCAGCCCCAAAAAGGGCCCCAAAAGCGGGGCGAGAAAACTCCACGAAGCGAATCGCACCGAGCGGCGGAGCAGGTGTACTGGGCGCCCTCCCCGGCAGGCGGAAGCTCCTGGAGCCCCCAACACCGGAACCGGACCGGACCTTCCTCGAAATGGGAGCGTCTCGTGCTTTTTCTAGGTTGGACCCCCCCAAATAAAAACAAGCGGTAAGGTTTCCTTGTTTTTGTTCCTTCGAACCCTCCAAAAGGTGGGTTTTCCTTTTGTTTCTTCCTTTGAAACCTTCAAAAAGGGGGCACACAAACAGAAAAGACACACCCTGTAGCATCTGTAGCATCTAAAATCGGGATGGTGACATCGATGGAAAAGACGGAAGGCAGCTGCAGAGTTCCGCCGGATGGAACTTTTTTTTGCAGCTTCTTGCCTGGGGGCATAAATAAATGGGCCTGCGGGTGTCAAACCAAGATACCAGTACTTCATGAATCTTCATGATTGCGGGACAATATGCGTGATTGTTTCAGCCACGTTATTAGCCCGTGTGAACCTGTTAAACCCGCAAAAAAACATGACGGCTACGTATCCGTATTGATGTGTTCCTGTTCGACCTCCACTCTGCTCCATGATGACGATCTTTGCAGTTTTCATGCAAACCAAGGGCTGTCAAAACTGTCAAGCCCTCATAAATTGGACTCGCACCCAAACCTAGTGGCCAAACTGGGCTTTCAAAGCAACCACCCAACCCACAAAATGAACCGCCGCGCCTGGACTTGCCTCAAACTCGGGAAACTCCAATTGGCGGCTTCCGCTGAAAATGTCCTCTTAAAGTGTTGAACCCGAACCAAAAAGGGTACTCAACAGCACCTGCGCTCGAAAACCCCTTCTCTCCTGCGCTTTTCGCCTCGCAGCTGCACGAGCCGTGTGCCAGCTCGAGCGCGCCAAGCCCCTGGACTGCGGCGCACCTGCGAAGACTTGGCCAAACGAAGCCAAGCCAAGCCCCGGCTGGGCATGGGCCACCATCCATGCCAGGTCTTGGATTTCAGGCGGGAAAACGACTGAGACCCGCAAAAAGTGGAAGGGGAAATGAAGGAACCCAAAGGCCTTTAAGTGAGTGGAGTCTGGGAACAAACGTGGCCTACCAAGGAGCTTGGTCTGGAACTGGGGGCAAGTTCAGAGGCTTGCACACAATCCAAGTCCCTGTGCCAAGCCACATATCTTCTACCAGCCTCAGTCAATAGGCTGGTAGAAGAAATCGATGAAACACATGCAGATCGGGTCCCAAATAAAATATCGGTGACCGCGCCAAACAGGTAACCCAAAGACGCTTCAATGGGCCTTTCCTGGGTTCTAAGCTGCAAGAATTTCCGGAAGAGGAAAGGCGGTGCAACCCCAAATCCAGTGCCCGCCTGGGGCGTGGAAGCACGGCGCCGCGGCCTAAGCAGTTGATGTGCACATCTGTGACCCCCCAAACGGCTTTTGTTTCTTGGGCCCCTGTCCTTAGAAAAATCACCTCTGGGAAACCAAGGACTTGTGAAGGTCCCCTGGCCTGTTGTAAAATCACAGACATGTGGATGTGACTGAAAGCTGCAGCTCCATTGAAGTAGATGGCGAACAGATGACTCACGTCTATTCCATCATGACCTTCCCAACACGAAGGGCATTGTGCCATCCAAATGTGTACAAAATAGTTGGACACTGGTTGGTTCGCAAGGAACTAAGACCACCGTGACAAGGTCTCGTGTGTCAAGACTGGTTGGAACAACGGCTTTCAAGGATAGAAACCACGGTAATTAGCACCCATTTGCAGCACAATTCGATGTCATTGAGCCCATCTTATCTGATCATGCCACTTGTTAATGGATCTGTAGCATGTCATGTTTCAAAGAACTGACTTCTGCAGGGTGCCCAACTCCGCCTGAGTTGGTGTCCTGGATGAAGGAAAGCAACTACCGCAAACAACAAGTAGCACGTGGTCGGAGTTAGACTCTGCGGCAGGCAAAGCGCTTCAAATTCCAACAGGCGACCATTGTAAATCACGTTGGCCTGCACAAGCAAACCCCCAAGCAAGCAATCTGCAGCGTATGCGGCCCAGATTTATGGCTTATCTACTCCACGAGGCTTTTGCCACAGTGGGGGGCTCTCTTTGGTGTCTTGACCCACTCATCCACCTACCCACCACAGCCATGGCCCACAGCCCACTTCCATTTGCTTAAGCCCCCTCGAAAAAAGATATAAATATTTCCAGTAGTGATAGATTCCCGTTAAAACCAACAAGGGAAAATAAAATTCTTAAGCAAATGGAACTTGGGTCCCAGGCCAGAACTCCCAGCGCCAGCCATGGCCAGATCCGCCGCATGGTCTCTAAACGGACGGCGCGTTTTCGGCGCCCAACAACGCCTCCTTCTACCGCTGAATGGCTGCGAGAGACCTAGGAAGAGTCTAGAGCTATTTCACAATTCGGGGTTTCGAGACGGCATCCCGAGTACAAGCATGGGGGTGAAAACCAGCGTTGGTTAAAAACATGAAGTCAAAAAGGTTCTCGGTAAGGATCCCTGTCCATGCCAACTGGAAGCCACTTGTTACCTGTTGGCAACACATCCCCAATGCCTTTGCCAGCCTCTTTCTGTGGCAAGGAATGGGTGGGCATGAAAAGCCATCTAATTTGTCCTTTGTTCCCGTCTTCAAACCATGAACTCCTTGCGCACGTCTTGGCGCTTGGCGATTTTCAAGCTTGGACTGTACGTCTCAAAGGGCGAAGCCCTCTCAGCCAAATCCAAGCCACTGCCTCGGAGCCGCGCCTTTATGCGAGTCTGAGGTTGACACAAGGTCTCAAAAAAACAACAAAACAAAAAACAGGACACCCCCCGGTGCAAAAAGAACATGAGGCTGCCATGAGGTGTTCTCCAAAAGAAGCTATATCGAAACGGGACCACCCCTTCAGGCCCACCAAAGTGTCGATCGCCGTTTCCGGATCTTTGAGGCCCCAAGCCTTGGCCAGCGGCTCGCTGGCCTCACGACAGGAGCCGGTTGGTGGGAGGTAGGGATCTGATCCCCTGGTCCTTGTGGCTGCAATTGGCAACGCCCAACCTCCAAGCCACCAATGCGGTCATCAGAAATAGGCGAGTCGCATGTTTGACAACTCATGTCTTCAAGACCGGATCCCCAAACAAGCTGGCATGGTGCTGCCTTCTTGAAACCGGACGCGTTTTCAGGAACTGGCCAAGTAGCAACGAATGAAGATCAAGACATGGCCAACCAATTGAGGGCGTCCTTGACACAAACTCTTTGGCCACAGTGAGTCGGGAACCCAGTTTGTCTTGATCGCTATGTTTGCAAATTTATGAGCACCTCCGTGCATTCATTTCAATCCCCAAAGTCGAACCCCTGATTGCCAAGATCAAAAATGGCATAACGTTTCTTTGATGAATACTGCCATTCGTTGCACAGGGTTACGTGATAATTCAAGCGCTGTAGTCCATCCATGAAGCTTCCGGAACAAGTGAGCGCGAGCACGATCGAAACGGCTCTGGCTTCAGAATGTGACAGCTGCCCTTGAATCCCCTTCCAGAACATCCCATGTGGACATCACGAGTCTCGATCCCGTTCAAGGCTTCTTGAGTTAGGTCCGCTTGGCTTTACCTTGAGATACACTTTGCTTCAATCCCTATCGCGATCCCTCAAACAAACATGGCACCTGAAGGGCCCCCCTGGTTTGGACCATTCTCCTTGAGGGACGCACGGAAGCGGGTGCCTTCCGTTTGTTTTTGGCGGAAAAGGAAAAAGACCAAAAAAACACATCCCGATATCTATGCAATTCTCAGCCCGAAGTGACCAAAACCATGCTTGCCATGAAATCACTCTTTTGGTGCAAGGAAATTGGAGAACCGCACAACTCGTGCGCGCTCAAAGATCATTTTTGCCGCATGCAGCCAAAGCACCGGCCGGGCAGACGCCTGAGCATGGACACTACATTCACATTGGGTGGGGGCGAGGCTGCGCTCACCGCGAGACATGGAGAGTCATGGCAATGTTGAACCCTGAGTCACAATCAAAACCTGATAAATGGATCTACCCACACCCACAGCCCGCGAAAAAGAAGCAAAAGGGCGGATTTCAGCACCTCTCTCTGCTTGGGACTCGGTTTCTCTGGTGTTGAACGGCCCTCGGGAGATGCCAACATGGCTTCACCTGATATGGGACAGTGCAAGTCAGACTGAGTGGTTGGGCTGAAGGCACCGAAAATGCCTCTGCCTTCCGCAGAGACAAGGGCCCGAAAGACAAGAGAGCAAGGTCGGCTTGGGAACCAATGTGGGATGTCATCTTGTGACCTTGAGGGCAAGCATCTTTCAAGACCAAGAAAATGGACCACCCTGAGGCCCCTTTGGTTTTCAGAGCAAAAGAACACCAGCCATTGGGGCCCCAACCTTGAGATGACAAATGCGCCAACCTCCGTAAGCCTTTCCCTTAGGGCGCCGCTGGCTTGGCGTAGACATCTAGGCGCCCAAGCGTGAGATCCTCGCTGCGCCCCACGTGCGGCATGGAGCCCCCCATTGCCGCACAAGCCAAAAAAGCGCCATTCAGCGCATTTGAAACTGGGCCGGACTTAGACACCCTGCAAAAAAATGTTTTGCTGGTTGAAACGAGCAAACAAGGAAACCCAAAAAATATGCTAAGTCTGGCATTATCACCATGTCGCAATGCTCAACCTAATAACAAGTTAACCACCACCATCCCTTCTCCCAGTAACTAAAAAATATGATGTTCAACCAACGGATGACACTCCAACGCAGTCTGCCCAGACCTTCGGGCCCTTTTTAGGGCCCTTGTTAGGTTCGTACTTGCCCTTTAGCGTGGGGTTGTAAAGAAGGTCAAAGCCAAATTTATGATTTTACGACACTACGGTTGCAAACATCGTATACACTAAAGGGACGGCTGTCCGAGCGTGCGTTTTGGCCGAGCCGCGGGAGCCACCAAGCTGCTGCCCATGGAGGACAGCACTGCGAGGCTCTCCGGCCTCAGGATGCTTCAGGGCGAAGGGCGTGTCTCAAAAAAGTACATTGGGGGTGTCTCAACATGGTGGACCCCACCCCATTTGAAAAAATGTGGCCTTCCTGTTGGTGTCCCGTTTAAACCACCTCAAGCAGGATACCCTCAAAAGTAAAAAACACACCCATATTGAACGGTGCAGGGTTCATCACTTTAGTACATGACCCATGGGATTAATTCCATGCGATAACCAAACGGAACTGTGGAAGAACGGGTACGCCTGGAGGCAGATGGGCGGCCTATTCTTTTGATATCATATGTGTGGATGATATGTCTCTGAAAGGGAAACCAACGGAAAGCCAATCAAGTTGAGAGGTCCCACAATATTGAGTGACATACCCAAATATGATCAAATCTGACTCTAGCCAACAAGCCTCCTCCGCTTGCTCCTCCGCATTTGGCTGATTTTCGGACACCAACCCAAAGGCGGAGGAGGGTAGACCTACCCTGGAAGGAACTTGCCGTTGCCCAACGCCTCAGTGGCCAAACAAAGAAGCATCAAAGAAGCCACGGGCGGAGCAGCGTGGTGAGAACTGCTGACACTGGCTGCCATCGCTTGAGAAGGGGCCCTTCACATGGGTGTGGGTCAACATTTGACCAAAGAACCGCGGGTTTTAGTCCTTGGTTCCATTTTGCCAGGGCAAGCCATGTTGGGTTCCTATGTTTGACCCACAGCCACCTGGGTGTCTGCCAAAAAACCATAGAAAGCTAGTCCCCACTGATAGGAGACATGGCAACACCCAGCACCCTTCTGACCCTAGCGCTCGAAAAGTTCACTTGCGCGCCCGGCCCTAGCTGGGAGATGGTCACAGACTCCCCGCTCTCTGCCTGGCGCGGCGTGGCTGAGGCTCAGCTTGCAATTCATTGGTGAGTGCCAGGAATGTGGGAATTGCCCCCATTTCCAATGACTAATCCTTCACTAGGGGGATGCTCTGGTTGGTCTTTCCTCGGCAGGCCTAAAGGAAAGCGGTTGTTGAGCTTCCATAGGCGCAAAACCCAAGGTGTGACAACTTCCCAAGGCGTGGCAACGCCTTCAGGGTTCACAGCGACCCTCTTGGACACGGCGAGAAAGACACAACAGGGCTGGGATCGAGGACAGGGAAACGGCGGAAGGACCGGAAGGTTACATCCCAAACAAAGCGGTTGTTATCGGCGCAAAACCCAACAGCTTCCATCGATCTGATCGTGCCCGCACTCGGTCTGGGGCCGGGGCGATGGAGTCCCCAACCAGCCGCTGCATTTGCAGAGCGGCCACTAGAACCTGGGGCTACGAAGTTGACCAAGGTGCTCCAACAGAAATAGCAACCCACATGGCAAAGGCAACCTTGCAGCGCTGAGCAGGCTTCTCAAGAGTTGGTTTCTATTGAAACTGCCACAAGAGAAATGGAGTAACCCCTGCTGAATAAAAATCCCCAACAAAAAGAAAGATGGGCCCCACGGCAAACCTCTCTCGGCCACCCCGCGTGCTGGATTGAGGGCCTCAAATCGCGGCTGGGGTCTATTGGACCCTCAGCAAGTTTGGTATCCTGTCGCCTCTTCCACATACGGCGCAGCTGTGGTCTGGGTTCCTTGTTTTGGAAAGCAGGGATAGCGCAGTGTCAAGAAGAAAGCTGCATGAAAACAACGAACATGCACCAGCCATACAATCCAACTGTCGTGTTGGGGGGTCAAATCCTCAAGACAACTCAAAATGGAAGCGATCAAGAAGAGACACGCCCCTTTGCTGTTTGCTTTTGACATCCAAATCCAATGCTCAAACATGGGCATTGGGAAACGCTCTCATGGAATGAGACTAAAGGAGCGCCTGCAGGCCTCAAGAAGAGGGGACTTCGTTTGACTCACTTGACACTCAGCACGCGACAGCAGGATACTGGCACATGGACGCTGGAGAGTAAATAATTTCCATGCCTCGTTTCTATCTGAAGCGACCGGAGCAACACCAACCGCGCACGGTGTTCAGCCCAAACCCGGATCCGAGCCTAAACCGCCCTAAGCCGGAACCAAATCACCCACAAAACCACTGACAGTTCCCCAGCCCGAGCTGATGCACGCGAGTCAGCACGTAGAGACGCCAAGCCCCCTGGTGGAACATCTGCTTGCCCCTAAACCTGGAAGCAAATCAAACATTCCAAGCTCCATGCCCTGATTCCCCCCCCGAGAAAAAAGGATAAACCTCCATGCCCTGATTCCCACAAACCCCAGGCCTCAAGGCAACACAAGTCCTCAAAACCATCTCGTCCGCCGCTCTCAGCCTGTCAGCTCGCTCCCCCTTGGCACCTGGCATAAAGAGCTCCTTGTGAGCCTGGCTCCCAGCGCAACGGGTTGGAGCCTTTGAGAATTGTTTTTTTCTGTCAAAACTAGGGACCCTTCCAAGCGAGGAGAATAACAGATGCAATATGATGTAGGAAGTGATAGAATCCGTTTGTTCATATGATATCCTCACTTGGCCAGTGGGCGCACTTTGCACTTTTTTCCTTGGTGGCTGGCTCTCCATTTATTTCAGTGGTGGCCCAAAAAGTGTATTTGTTTGAGTGAGTATCATCCGTCTATCCTATGTCGTCTTCATCATAGTTGCAATGTATTATCTTTCTAGCACCGTGGGGGCATCCACGGCGCTCCCTCAAGCAAACCTGAGGAATCAGGCCTAATGGTAGCTAACAGTTCCGTGTCTTCATTTTTCGTGATGTCAGCATAGCCTGCTCTGTACTAGAGGGTCCCTGAAACCGCGCCACGAACCGCTGCTGGCGAAATGACACCAAGGCAATGCTCTAGTTGATGCATCCTAAGTTGAAGAAGCCAAGCAGGCCACATCAGCCCACATCAACACCAGAAGATCACTGTCCCTTCCGTCCCGCAGCCAGCCAGCCCCGCTTTGTCCCAACCAACCCAATCCGTCTCGCCTGGTAGTCCTGAACCCTTTGGATCCGGAACTCGGGCGGCACCTTTTTGTCAAACCTCAGCGAGGCCGAGCGGGAGCGACGAGCGACGGGGTCCACGACGGGTACGGGGCCATGGCCACAATTGCAAGCTGGGAAAGAGGTCTATCCCGAAATGCAAAAAAGGATCACGAGGGCGGGCCCCAGGCACAATCCAAATCCAAGACTGTTTGAAGTTTGGATCCTGGGCAGTCTTGGATGCCTGGCCCAGCCTCAAAGCTTTTGAAAGGCTACGATCCAAGATTGTGTGTGTCTGTGTGCAATCTTGGACCCTCGAAAAGACTTGAAGTGTGCCCAACTGGAAAGATGTTCTGGACGCGCCAGTATCCAAGACTCCCTCAAACGTGCTCTGTGCAATCGTGGATTTTGGATGTTGGATCCATAGTCAAGATCAGATGGAGTTGGATGAGGAAGAGAAGCCCGTTAGGCTCTTCCCGCTGAGATCGCTCCCAGCAGTACTAGACCAGCAAATACTCTTGACCCAAGAGGAAGGACAGTGTCCAATGCAACCCATGCACCTTGGGATGACAAATGGCTGTGGCTCAAAAAAGTGGTACCCACTTTTGGGCACCTTGGATGAACACAGAAGCCAAACCTGCGGTACCCCCAGCTGAATTTTGAGCCACAGCCAAATGCTTGGCAGGACATCACCCGCGAATCAGCCTCGGAGGTGCGGCCGACACCATTCGGGAATCCGCGCGACTGAAGTCATGGACGACACAGACCTTTAAAACCCATTGAAACTCCGAGTTCGCAGAAACACCCTTGTGTTTAAAAAGCTCTTTGCCGTTCACCTCCAGATCTGTTGTGTTTCTTCTTGCTACTCATAACTTATTGTCTTTGTTGATTTCACGTGAATTAACGTGAAATGAAGTTTGAGAATTGTATAATCCTCCCACCTCAAAGCGGAGTTTCCTCTTATCATAAACATGTTTTCCCCCAAAGGATGCTCACTACAGGGGTTATGGGTTATCATTGGGGAAGGGAACTAATAATTACCATGAAATGATTGCTACCTGCTACCTAGCCACGGGCTCACGCCTTCACCACACCAAACGAACAACCCCCCCCTGCGGCCCAGCGGCTTTTTGAGGATCTTGCGCACGGCGGTGAGGTTCACCTGGCGTCTGCCAGCCAGCGACCGGCCAGTGGCCCAAAGGCACCCAGGCCATGGGTCAACATCCAAATCGTCGCGCGAACATCAACCAATCCAACCACTGAAACTACAATGGGAAAAATTCACCGGAAGCCAAGCAAAATGGGATCCCAAAACGGTTTTTGACAACCACAGCCTGTTCGGAGGGTCAAAGTCGTTGGCACGACTCCGGCACTTGCGAATGGCTCCAAGCGGTTGGGCAGCACCCAAACAGGGCTTACAGTGGAGGGCGAATCATCGGCTGGCTTCTGTGGGTGCCAAGAAAAAACACCATCCCGGGGGTCCTCCAATGTTAGGACAAGCCCACTTCCGACGTATTTTCCAGCATGGCCCAGGATGAACTCATGCTCCTTGTGCTGTCAAAATCCCCAACAGCATCCCGCCTACCTTCATTAGAGCAGCACCAAGCGTTCAAAGCGACTCCTTCCGGCCTTGGCTAAGGTCCCACCCATGGTGTCTTTTTGGAGGCTACCTACCGGTTGGGTTGAGGAAGCCAAAAGCAAGCCAACGATTTCCAGGGGTCCGAATCCGATTCTAAGACAAAGCAAACCATTCCATTTCACCCCCCAGGTTGCAGAAGGCCTCGATGTACTGCAGAAGCGCGTTGAGGCGCTTCGCGATCTCCTCGTACCTCACGGGGCTTGTTCCTGACAAGGAATGTGCGGGCCTGCCATCCAGAAGTGCAGCCTCTAGGACAAGGACTCGAAACTCCATGTCTCATTGAAGAATCCAAGAATCGCACAACTCAAAGGCTGCACCGGAAAAGGACCTTTGAGCGTCTCGATTCCTGAAGAGAACAGGCGCATTTCTGGTTCTTCCGTCACATGCGTCGGATGCGTTGACAAAACAACCCTCCGTCTCTTTCGGGAATCGTATGCTTCAAGGCAAAAACTGGGCCGGACCATCAGGGGTGCGGCGCTGCCGGCGCCCGCCAAACCCGCCAAACCCGCCAAACCCGCCAAGCGCGCCGCTACTTTTTAGGGCCGCGATCGCTCTACCTTGAAATCCGACCAGCCAAGGGCCCGCCAGGTCCTCTGATCTGGTGACTGGGGGGCCCAAAAGAGTCAGGGGCGGATGGGCAGGATCTGGGGATGGGATCTGCAAAAGATGAAACTAGATTTGAGCCGGCAAAATCACCCGTTCAAATGGTTGACTTGGTGTTAGTGGTGTGTTTCACAAGCAAATCCTGCATGGACCATTCCGCAAGCTCCTTTCGACAAAAAAAACACAAAGTAGCCAATGAGCCTTCAACAAAATGCGGGGATTCTTGGCCTCCTGAAAGGTCTCATAAAATGGCTCTCCTCACGTCGGACTTCGAATCAAGTAGGAGAACCAACTTAATCAGAGCTGGCCCAGAATCAGAATCCGCCGACCCCATGCCCGGTCCAGAATATGCGTTGGCGTATATGGCGCTAGGGTCTGCAAGCCTGTAAAGCTGTAACGCTGGAAGCGTGTAAGGCTGTAAGATTGTGAGCTGTAAGCTTGCAAGCGCGCAAAGCTGCTAAGCTGTAAGCTCCATGAGCCAGAAAGTTGCATGCATACGCTGCCATACGCCGCACCCAATGCAGTCGGCGGAACCTGACCGGAGGCCATTAAAAACATGTTAACTGCCGGGCCCCCATTTTTGTTGCCCCAATGGGTTCCGAATACATGGTCCTAGGTTCCAGCAAACTACGCAAATGTGACTCCTTGTTCAGGGTCCCTTGAGCTCCGTCTCTGCGGTCTCCCGGCCTCATGGTCCCAGCCCCTTCCATTCCGCGCGGGTCGAGGTGTGTGAGACAGACTTTTTGCCCTCCTCATGCGCGAGCTGACGCGAGTCCTCGAGTGAGCTTCAGACATGCCCCGAAGGTGGGAACCAGCCTGTGACATGGGCAATGTTGATTCCGGATTAATAAACCCCTGTTTATTAATACGGGGGTGTTCCCCCCCAAAAGTGATGATTCCCACTAAAACCAGGGACACCCCCATATTAATAAGCAGGGGTTTATTAATCCGGGGTCAACATTATGGGTCACAATTAAACCAGCTGGGGACCCCAGGTTTTAGTCCCTGGTTCCATTTACCTGGGTTCCTCGTTGGGTACCCTTTTTTGACCGGCCATATCCAGCACCCAACTTGCAGTCGTCAAACTCGCGAAGCAAATGCGCACGCCAAGAGGGCTGCCGAGCTGTAGCTCAGCTTCTCGGGCTGTCAAAACGGCTGCCTTCACCGCCGAGATCTGAAGGATCAGGAGTGGTAAGCTATGGAAACAAAGTCATATAAATGTATCTAGGCATAGGTGGCCTTTTGGGATTTTAGATGGCCCTGGTAAATAGAGCAAAAAACCATCTACATCTACATTATCTCGGGTTTCCCCAAACTCGACAAATGATGCCAAATGCATCACTTCACTGTGCCACACTCCAGAAAGCGCTCTCGCGGTAGACCTCCTGCTCGCCCAGCGCACCCTGGTGCTACGAGCCCCGGGACGGTCGCGCCAAATGACTTCGGACACCAAAAAAAGGGGATGCCGAGCTGAAAAGGGCACCACTGGCCTCACGATTTTTACCAAAATCAAAGTCACCCCCTAACCCCCAGAAACAGTCAATGCAACATCCCGGAGACTCCCTGAGCGAACCAAACGTGTCCATAGGGCAACGAAATGCTTTGTCCTTTCTGCCTTTGCCCAAACCGCATGCACTGGAAACCATGAGATACTCGGCAAAGGGATGCGGGAAGTCCTAAGTTGCATGGGACCCAGTTAGTTGCCCAGATTTACAACGGGTGAACTCTTGCAGAAACTGCAGCGTCCCTGCCAATGGCACTCTTGTTTATCTGCTGCTTCTCTGTCGGCATCTGTGTGAGTATCCTTTCATCGATCCCTGACCCCTACATTGGGCTTACACCCAGAAGACTTTTTTTATGGACTTGGGCGCGATACGACTCCTCTGAAAACGCTATGCTCAACTTTGCCCAGGCTCTCAGGATGGCCAGCGCCGGGCATTTCTTCAGAAGGAACGTCAAGTCTGACGCCTTGACCAGGGCTCGGCTGAAACCTTCGCACCGGTCCCGCTATGAGCATCCGGCCGGTCAGATTCGATAAAAAGTATCCACTCGCGCCGCAAAACTTTGCCTTCGATCGAAGTCTCTCCCGCCATCCGAGGGCGGAAACTCCCCCGGTTATCGACCAGGGCCGCAGAAGCTGCGAGTTGCCAAAGAATACTAGCCGGGACCAAGGTGCGCTGGTTGGTCCAGCAACGGCTCTGAAGACCTAGGACATCATGGTACGAGGAAAACCGGCCTCTTAATTTGCAGTTGTCAAAGTTTCCCCCAAGTGGCGGGTTAAAGGGAAACGATCCGTAGTTTGACCTTCTATAACCCCAGAAACAGTCAAGATTCATCCATTTGCTCCATAAAAAGCAGGGCTGAAAGATGCCCTTGCCAGATCACCCGAAAACGTACGGGCGCCCTTACGTCTTTGCTGCTGGAGAGCTTTCCTTCTCCCAACTTGGCCTTGGGGCAGCACGAGATTTGTTGATGAACAGCCCAACGGCAAGCAGAAATTAAAGTGCTCAGGAATATTGATGAATAGCTGGGAGGGGAGGGGGGCCTGGCCACACGACGACGACTGGGCAAAAAAAAACACCTCCCCCCCTTGCGGCTCATGAATTGGTGGACGCTTCTGACATGCCTCTCGCTAGTTGCGTTCCGCACATGCAATGAATGTAAACATCCTCTAAACATCCCTCCATTTGCTTAAGTCCCCGGAAGAAACACATATTTCAGTAGTGATAGAGTCCCTTAAAACCAACAAATGGAATATAGAACATCTTCATTTCAGGAAAAAAGGAAGCCTGTTGGTTCATAGCTCAAAAGCTCCCCGCTTTGCTTTGGATGCAATTTCTGACTGCGATTCGATCGCTCAGACTGGAGCCTCGGGAGCTCGAACAAGAAACTGATCAAGCGAACCAAAGGAAACCTCCGCGATCCCGATTCGGGGATGAGTTTGCGAGTCCGGGTCTTGGAAATGAACCTATCCCTAGGAAACCACAGGCTTAAAGGAAACCAAGGACATTATTGAAAAAAAAAAAAACATGAGTCATTCCATTTCTCATTCCCTGCTGAGAACCAGCGCGACAACAAATCTAAACCACCCACCTGTGAGATGATGAAACAACCAATCTAAATTAAGCTGGACCAAAAGAAACAACCTAACGGAGCAAAAAAACAACCACTTGTGAGGTGGGTGATGAACCAACAAATGGCGCAAAACCAACTGTTTCGCGTCACATATCAATTTGATCGCATCCAAACAAAAACAGAGCTTGCAGTATGTCCAGACCTGCCTCACGGGTGTTTAGCATTTCCCGGAGCAAAACTGGAGGCTTCAGGGTTAACACATGGCCAGGTCGTGTTGGCCGAGACAAAGCAAAGCCGCGGTTAAGAACTGTCTCAAAATGTCGTGCCACTACCTTTAAACATTGCCTTACTGACTTAGAACGTGCCAAACGTATCTATATAGTTGTTAGCTGGTGCATGAGAAAAGCTTATCCAAAGGCGCAAGCGCAGCAAACAGGCAGTGGCTCCTCAATTTCTTGCTAAAGTCAAGCTACTGGGATATGGCAGAAATCCAACTCTAAACCCCAAACAATCAAAACTCCAAATTCAAAAAATCTAAGGCTTCGCCAAGTTTGGTCACACATCTGAAGCATTCGCAGCAAAAGAGCCTTGTCAGTCTGTGGCGCAGGTAGGGTCTGCCATCAGCCTTCACTGGATCTGTCCCATTTGGCGTCCAAACTAGAGGTCCCTCTGGATTCCTAGTGAGAAACCGACCCAATCGGACTTCAAGAGAAGGAGATGCACATGGGTCTCCGTACTTTGGCCGGGCCAAGCATATGACGGCTGGCAGCTGTGGCTCAAATGGGTGTGGGTCAAGAATAGGTGCCCAAAATGGAACCCTGGTAAATGGAAACAAAGACAAAAACCTGCGGTCCCCTGATGGTTTAATTTTTGACCCATACCCGAATTGTGTCACGTTGTCGGCCTTAACGCAGGATCCTTCCGCTGGCAGCCTCGCTGCACGAATGACAAAACTCAGACTTCACGAAGTGGTTGCTGGAATTCCCAAGCTTCATGGGGTCCCTGTTACCTTCCTTTGGTGCTGATGTGCGGGAGACTCACGGCCTACGAAGGCAGACCCTTCTTGGTAACTTTGCGACGACGGGATCTCAGCGTGCCCCGAGACTTCTTCCGATTCGATCTGCCTGTGTCATGCCGTATGGCAGCACACAGGTTGCATCGATCGAATGAAACCAAGCTCAAATAGGCCTGAAACCAAACAGCCAAAAACGTTCGGCAACACACAAAGGCATCTTCGTTGGCATGTATCAATCAGTACTCCAAAAGCTGGGGCATGGTTTTTCCAGGGCACAGCACATCCGTTGCATTCACCTCGCAGGGACATTTTCCGACGCGGTACTTGCCGCAGCTGGACCAAACCGATCCGAAGGGAGCCCAAAATACATAATTACCAATGCCTGTGTCTGCTCTGCCATGGCGCAAAACTTCGATCCAGCTCTTGCTCACTAGTCCCGCTGTCAATCCAAAGCCAAAGTCGGGGCTGAGACAGCTAACATCTTCTCTCCAAGCCATATGTCCGGGGCAACAACAGGCGCCCCTACCAGGTCCCCATTTTCCTTTTGCATGCAAACAGCCAACCTCTGTTGCCCCAATCCGCTGGATTGGCTGCGGTGTACCTGCAGATGCAGTATGCATATGGCTCTGGCCCTTTGAAACTCGCCGCCACATGCCTTCCGAAACCGGCGAGAGACTGGCAGTCACAGGAGAGTCACAAGCCACAGACATGCCACAGACCACATGGCCGAAATATCTGTCACTCCGAGCCTCCAATAGCTGGTTGCGAGCTTGTGTCGGGTCCCGACCGATTCTGACCTTGGGGTTTATGTCCAGCCAGTTGAATGTGCCTTAAAGTAAGGGGCCCCAAGAATTGAGTTCCTTTTGGTTTCCTATTTTAAACCAGCCCAAAAAGGGTACCCCAAAGTTTGTGGGTTCGCCAAGTCCTCCCCAGCGCTGCCGATCCGATGCATTGGAGTCGTCCGCTCCCAATTGTGACCCGGGCTCGAGCGTGGAGGCGGCAGGAACAGAAGTCCCCCTCCAAGCGTCCCAGCCGTCCGGGACAGGCGTGCCAGTCAAGTTGGCGTGTTTTTCGCCGTCGGACTCTCAAAACATCTTGCTGGTGAGATACCTACAGTCATTCCAATGAGTAGTTTATGACCTTGAAGGGAATCCCTTATCACAAAAAGCGGTCCTAAAACCGCATGTCCAACAATCATGATGCATCTTGGGCAAGGCCCCCATGAGAGCGCCAAATCGTTTTAATAAGGTGCTCCTTGCAAATTGTGATTTGGCGATTTGTCCAAGTCGCTCCTGCAATGGGCGCATGTACATCTGAGACTGTTGATGTTGGCCAAGCGCTTCAAATCCCCCAAGTCACGCCTTCCGGACTGCCGTCAGGGGATATGTCGCCACTCGCGAGGATGCGCTCGTTGTGGGGGTTAGATTTAGGGCTCACCGAGGGTCGAAACAAACAAGGGCCTCTTTCTTGTCCCAGGTAGACCATGCGATTGGTGCACACAAACGGAAGCTTCAAATCTCTAGCGATGCATACTGGTTCAGCAATGAAGCATCAAGAAGAAACACAAATGCCCAAAATCCAAGCCTTTTCCAGATTCTCCCAGTCATGCCAAGACAAACACATTCAGGGCGGCGCACACATTGCAGCTTGCGTGAACCATGAAAGTGACATGAGCTTCTGGGATGCGTTACAGTTGCTTAGCACTTCTCATGCCTTCCTCGCGAGTGAGTCATCATATGCCTGTGCATCCCTGACGGCCCCATCGGTCATTGGAGCAATGGCCAAACTTCAGCGTTAGAGGACACCAACGACGTAGCTATTTAACTACTCAAAACGGCGGATATAGTTTCATGGCCATGCCCCAAAGCACATTCCGCTTGTAAGGCAGGGGGTGGCTTAAAGTCAGTGACTCCCTCTTGCTTCGGCCATTGCATGCTTGAAACAATCGTTGCAATCTTTGCAACGAAACCTCTGCCGCCGACTCCACAAAAAGACGGGTTCCTGGCGGGCAGCTCCCGGAATGAACCTGGACGAGTCTCCGTGAGTCTGAGCTGATGTCTTCCTGGCGGCCTCTCGGCAAGCCGCCTCCTGGTTCATCCGGCACGGCACACCTGGCGCCGTTCCGCGCGTTCCGCGCCGCGCTCAACTGGGAAACCCCAAAAGCAGGAACTGGAGCCGAGCCGCGGCCGCTGGGATTTCACCTGGAGCCGCCGTTGCCTTCTGCGATGATCGGACTGCCCCGCCCCAAAGAGCCACAATAAAAGTTGAAAGCGGGAAGATGTGATGATTGAGCCGATCTCACCATATCCTGTAAGCAGCATGCATGTTGTCTCGCAGCACCTACGTGGCATCACACCCAAAGAACTTACAAGAAGGCAAACTGGATTCCTCGATGCTTCACCCGGCTGTCGTTTCCAAATTAAAAACTGCAGGGCCCGAAAGGTCGATTTGCTTGTGGGCCAAAGCCCAATTCCGAACGTGATCTGTTGAGTGTGTGCCAACATTCTGCCGAAAAATAAAATAACATGTGGTCTGGTTTTTGGCTTTCGGATGACAACCCCAAAGAACGCACATCGAATCGCGGAATCGCGGGGGGGGCAGGCCGGCAAAGCGCCCGTGCAGACCCAGCCAACTTCCAAGCGCTGGCTCCGGCGGGCTCCCTCCGGCTCACTCGCAGCCCTAGCCTCGGGTCTCCGGATGTGACGAGCGAGTGGCAAAGAAACCGGCCACCTGAACAACAAAGACGTCAAGGGGCAACGACCCAAAGTTAGCCACGTCTTTGCATCCCCTTGAAAAAAGCAAAGGCCAGGGGCAGGTCGACGAAAACAACCAATCTGCGAATGATGTGGCTGGATGGTGAAGATGTTTACAATGCTTTTCCAAAGTGGTGCCACTTCTAGTAGATGCGAGCAGGATCCAATACGCCACAATCAGGTGTGATTTGTAAGAGACTGATTGAGGGGACATCATTGGGGTGGGAGTTTAGGAGGGAATTCATGTTCGCCAACCACTTTGAAATTGGTTCCATACTCTAAACAAATGCATAGCCACCCACTCAGCAAGTGGTTCAACGCGCGCACACACACACACACACACACACACGCACACACCCACACACACCCACACACACCCACACACACACACACACACACCCACACGCGCGCGCGCACGCGCACGCGCACGCGCACGCGCACGCGCACGCGCACGCGCACGCGCACGCGCACGCGCACACGCACGCACGGACGCACGCACGCACGCACGCACGGACGCACGCACGCACGCACCCACACACACACACACACACACACACAGAGCAAGCAGTGGGATGGCCATTCAGCTTGCTTGCTTGACAAAAGAAGCAGGGCAATCAGTCCACGGTTAAAAGACCTCCTCTGCAAATTGATTTGGGACCCCAAAAAGGCGGGGGCAAGAAGGAGAATCCTCTAAAATCCTGCTCTGTTGGGCTCCTGGTGTGAATCCGAAGTCGTATTTGTCTAAACCGCCATGTCCTGAGCGCAACTCAACTCAAGGCGCTGGGCTCAGCAGACCAATCCAATGCATCACACTTGCCTACTATCCAAGCCAGAAAAACAGTACTCTTGCTTTGGTCGTGTGGTGCATGCTCTACCCTGTGCTCACGGAACTCCCGGTAGCTCCTTCGCTACCTCTACAAAAGCAAATTAGAATATCCCCGGCTCCTTGGCTCCCTTCCAACCACCAGGCAGTTTTAATCGCCACTGAACAACTTGGATCCCTTGCCTCCTTCTTTGTTGGCGGGAAACCCGTTTTGGGGTGGTTGTGAAGGAAAGCAAACAAAAAAACACCCATTTGAAGGCATGGCCCCGCACGCTCGCTGGGCATCTGGCTGCTGATCCAGCCTCCTCCGTGCGTGCCATTTGGAGTGGGTGGCTTCGACCATGTCAGGGGCGGTGCCCCTGGACATGACGAAGTTGGATGCGTTGGAAAGTTAAGTTCAACCCAAGGTCAGAGTGGATATGATTTCAGGACAGGGCTGCTCTCTCCCCAACCTCTAGGACAGGCCTCACACTGTGCATAGCTCCCCTCCCCAATTTGAAGGCCGAAGGTCCTGGCTGCCCTTGGAAAGACAGGCTGCTCTGCAGGTTCAGGTTTTGCACATCCTGGCAAGTCTCCGCGGGTCAGACTTCGTCGTAGACCAAGCATCAAGAATGAACGATGCATTCGGGGTTAGTTTGCAGGGTTGGTACCAATACCTTCAATCCAACTTGACCCCTTCGACTACTTCCAACATTTCCGGAAGAAACGCCGGCGCAGCCCATGGCTGCCAAGGATCGTTTGTAATGCGAGCTTCAAGCATTCGCCAAGTTAATGTGGGCCCGAACTTAATGAGGGACCCTTTGGTGGACATCATGGTCTGGATTCATGTCCACCACCCACTTTTGAGGTGGTTCCCTATTAAGATTCATGGCCGTGTCGCGAAGCTTCTCTCGCTGCCCGCGACCTTCTGCGTAAGAATACGCACACAGAAACAACACCAACAAAATGTCACCTGGTCCAATCGGAATCCGTGCCGGTTTGCGAGCGCACACGTGATATTTTTACGGTGTCCAGTATGCAACGGGCAGGCTGCTGGCCAGGCTGGACTTGCCTTGCAGCCTCTGGCCCACTCAAACAGGCGCATTAAGTCTATAGGTCCTCCAGTAGAGAGGTTCGAATAAGTGTACCCCCTTCGTTCTGAAGTTGGGCAAAAGGGCACTACTGACCTAGAAGTGCTTGGAATTTGAGAAGAAAGCGGCAATGGGCTTCTCTCTCCGATCCCAATCGAGGTTGGTTCGGAGTTCGCCGATCTGGGTAGGTAACCTGGGATCCGAATGAGCAGAGAACTGTCTGCGGACTTTGCACCGGAAGTCCGAACCAGGCAACGAAGACATGTGCGTTGTTTGGAGTGGAACCAGGCAAAGCATCATGCGCTTCAAAGGTTGGATTGGAGGTCGCATATATACCAAGCGGCCAGGCTAACAGGAAAGATCGACAGCATATCGGCATCAAATCAACATGCTGCTGTCAGTCGCCGAACTGCAAAGGTTTTCTCGCATCCTGGCTACAAAATACCATGAACCAAAGTCAGCTGCGGAACTGGCAACTCGCTGACTTTTGCAAGTTCATGCCAACACCCGAAAGCCGGCATCCCGAAAAAGGACCCTACATGGGTGTGTCGTGAAATAGGCCCAAAATGGGAGTTTTCCCATTGGTTTCCCTTTAAAGCAACCCAAGAGAAGGTCACCCTCCCTTCCACGCCCTCCCTTCCACCAACATGGCACCTGACAGGGAATTCCTCCAAGAGGAAACTGATCTTCCAGATGTTTTTCACGGGTACCACGTTAGTGGGAGGAAGGGTACCCATCACCATCTCGGCAAAAACGAGCTCGCCACTCCTGCGGCTTGACTTCGGCCTCCTCGGGTTTGTAGACCTGTTGGCTCGGTGCGCAAGCTGACGATGGAATCCAGGGGCCGTCACAAGAAGATTCCAACTTGACCGCGATGGCTTTTTGGGCTTTTTGGGCTCCATGTTGATCAAGAATGTCTGGCCTTTACTTGGGAACCCTTTGGTGGGCAGCATGGGGATGTACATCTGCCAATCATTTCAGAGGATGTTCCTCATTCAAATCCATGGTTCTTGGCGGGAAGCATGTCGAAGCACCGGAAAATCTTTGGCTGAACCTCACTCAAAAGCCCTCCAAAGAAAGGAGTGCACGGCCTAATCATAATGCACCAGCTTCCATATGGCCAACCGCTGTCATAGCTGGCAAAGCGCGGGCTCACCGCTGTTTTCTTGCTCTCCCTTACCAACCTGCAAAGGGTACCCTCAAACATGTGCTCCCAAAATCAACATGGAGCCGAACAAAAATCGCACGACTTGAGCAATCTCCGTGGCACGGGTCTCGTGAAGTGCATTCCGCAGACTGCGCGAACCTGCGGACTTGCAGTCAAGATGCCACCAGCATGAAGCCTCAGTGACTCAGCCGAAACGTTTATGATACGTCACAAAGAGCACATGTGTTTTGAACATGCCTGCCGGGCCTTTCATGACTACAGGAAGTTAGCCTAATTGCCCTAACTTCCTGTGGACATTTTCTACAATTTGCTTCTTCAGACGGCGGAATCTGCTGGAACTGATTTTGCGCGTAACCAACATCTGAAAGGCGTAGAACTCTACATTGCGGCGGATATTTTCTGTGTGCGTGTGTGGTTCTTTATTTGTGTGTGTGTGTGTTGGTCCGCTTCTGTGTTCCTGTGTTCCTGTTCGTTTTTCCAGTCTTCCTGTGCGACAATGTGTGTTTTTATGTGTGCGTGGCTTTGTGCGAGTGTGTGTATCTCTGTGCGAGTCTCTGTGCGTGTCTCTGTGTGTGTGTGTGTGTCTGTGTATGTGTGTCTGTGTGTCTGTGTGTGTGTGTGTGTGTCTGTGTGTGTGTGTGTGTCTGTGTGTCTGTGTGTCTGTGTGTCTGTGTGTCTGTGTGTCTGTGTGTCTGTGCGTCTGTGTGTCTGTGTGTCCGTGTATGTGTGTCTGTGTGTCTGTGTGTGTGTGTGTCTGTGTCTGTGTCTCTGTGTGTGTATGTGTCTGTGTGTCTGCGTCTCTCCGTGCGTGTCTCTGTGTGTCTGTTTGTCTGTGCGTGTGCGTGTCTGTGTGTGTGTGGGTGCGCGTAGCTTGTGTGGATTGAACACCGATGCTGGTGCAAAAGTTTGCTTTTTCCATCAAGGCATCTTGGCTTTTCTTGGTTCGAGCATGACTTCCAAAGCAGCAACAGGTTCTCACGCCGTCAACGCTTCCAAAGACCGCTCTCAGACCTCTCTTGCTTGTGCTGAGTAGGGAATGTGGGACTGAACCCAAGGGTCCCCTTAAAGAGAAATCATCAAGGATGGGTTATTGGGGTCATTCCATTTCTCATTCCCTGCCTATCGCACCAGCAAGCTCTAAACGCACCTCGATCTCCGAACCTTCGGCACCGTCCGAGGCGAGCGAGCCAGGCCAAGCCCCTTGTTGTCACCCGAGGGGCGGCCCGGCGTCACCTCGCTGATGTGGCCCACCACGAAGCCTCGGTTTCTGTGGGTCCATGGTTGGCTTGGGGGGGGGTGGGCTGAAGTTGGCATACAGTTGGGTGAAAGTGGATGGCACGTTTTGGTTCAGCCATTCCCTCATGTTTGTTTAGTCATTCCCTTTGCCTAAGGGGAATGTGCCATCTATTTTCACCCTGGCATACCTCACAGCAGAGACTTCTTGATGAAAGGTTCTCGGAACGAAACCAAATGTTATATACCGTGGATTTTCTTGGGGGCATCTGTGTTAGAGGCTGAGAGAAATGTGTTTGCTTGCCAGAAATCTCTCGAGATCTTCATCCAAAGGCCATCTCCATGCGCTAAACTGTCCAAATGACATCCAAAGTTGCGGCTTCCTTTTGGTCCGGTGGATGTCTTGTTTCAAATCACCAAGTTGAGCCTCAGCTACGAGAAGCCACCCCTCGCGCATCGGGGCCATCTTTTCGGGGTTTTCCCCCTTCCCACACCTGTGGCCATGGAGAACAAAAGGCTACCCTGTTGGGGAAGGGAGTTACCACAAGAAAAAAAACGAGCAAAGGAATGCCGCAGGTCCCAACGCCCGGGGAACCGCCGGTTAGACCGCCGGTTGGAGGCGATTCCTTTCCCCTCGCCTCCGCGCGAGAAGTCCACCACCTCGATCTCCAGGCCAGTCTGCGCCTTGGTTTCACGTGAGTAATACAGGCAAAACGGGCCACCCGCAAAACGGGGAGGAAAGGAGATCCACCCCAGCTGCGTTCCTTGTCATCGGGGTTCCATGCGCCGAAACAACCAGCGCAACCCTTGCAACACCATGCGGATGTGGCCATGCCAAGCCCTGCCCAGCGAATCGACCAGCGAAGCATTGGTCACAGCTCGTCCGGCTCTGAGACCTGCGCAGTCTGGCCGTCCATCATCTCCACCTGGCTGCTTGCCCCCGCCTTCCCAAGTGGGCGTGTCGTTTTTGAGGGAACCCCCTTTCGGTTGCGTTCAAGGGAAACCCACCATTTTCGGGTTCCAAAATTGTGCTTTGAAACAAACTCAAATGGACTTTGCAGATTAGCCACAGGGAGAAACTGTTCTATCAAGTTCATGAGGGCAACACCTCCTGCATGTCTCGATCGCAAGGCTTGTTTCGAGGCGACAGCGTTGCCTTCGGGAATGGCGACACTACAGAATACCGCACTTGTCGCCCTCTTCCGAAATCCTTGAACTAATACCAGGCGGGCTGGGGATTTGTTCGATGTTTTGGGAACAAGCCTGCATGTGTGCGTGCATGCAACAGCAAGCCACTGAATTTTGAGTTTCAAGGCCGCTCAAACGGCAGTGAAGGGCCGCCTACTCATCGAGCCTCAAAAGGCCGAGGCAAGCCGCAATGCCATGGGAGGTCTGATCTTCCAAAACACCAAAGGAGTGAATAAGTGTAGGATACAAAGGCGCCCTGTATTCATGGCTGGGAATGGACATTGCTCTCCACCTACCCAGGTTTTGCCATCCTGGTCTGCTTGACTTCTGTAGTCTCCCTTTGAAGGTGAAGAGAGGCCACCCTAGTTGCATTAATTTATTCCTCCTCACAAATGGAAATGGAATGGTGATTGATTCAACAATGTTCACCCTGCTCTGGGGTGTGGAGGGGGGGGATATGTGGTCGTCTCTGCAGGGGACAAGGTTGGACATCGCAAATGGCGGGCTGTTGCGACAAAACGCATGGTTCCATGTAAAGGGAATCGGGGTGTCCCCTGCTTTGAAACGGACTTAAACCGCACACACACACAGAGTCTACCTACCTACCCTACCCTAGGCCCTATCCCTACCCTACCCTAGCCTACCCTACCCTGCCCTACCCTACCCTACCCTACCCTACCCACCCATCTGCACATACACATACACATGCACACACCAAACATGGCATTTCAATGTGCTGCAACTTGGCACCAGCACAACCTTGCCTCGCCTTACACAGGCTAATCTCACGCAATCTATGGCAAACAGAATCTGATGTGTTTGTTTTTTGTGTTGAACAGGCAATGTGGGTGCGAATTTCAATTGGCGACATCAGAAATACAGGGCTGGATTTATGTCCGCCCACTGTTTCGGAGGGCGTTACAACCAATAGCCTCCCACCAACATGGAACCTGACTGGGTGTCAGCTTGAACGGGACCCTATGGGTTCCATGGAACCAGTTGACCTTTTTGTTCTCGACCCAACGCGCTCGGCGCGTGATGCGAGAGATGGTCGAGAAGCCCGCGCCTGAATGGTGAAAACTTCCTTGGCATGCGGAGTGGGATCGGCAAAGGGGCATGGGGTGGTGGGGTGGTCTTTTGCTGCGTCACGTTCACCCTTTACACGGTTCCCTCTTTGGAGATGATAGTAGTTTGCCCAGAAACGATCCCACGGGAATTGCGTGGACGCAATTTCAAACCTGTGGCGCGTGGGACGAGGCGCAAGGGCTTTCTGATGTGATGCAACTGTGCAATCGAGACAATGCATCTGGAATTTGCCTCGGCCCCAAGGTTGCCAGGGGCGCTCAAATCTCTTTTCCGAAGAGAATCTTCGCCCCACCTCTTCTCTGGAGGGGGGACGAGGCGGGCAACGCGCAGCGTTTACAATTAAAGAAAAACACATGGGTGAAACATAATGTTCACCAACCTCAACGATCGCCCAGAAAGCAAGCGCCAATTCTCTCTTTGGCTCCTCATTTTCCACCACTCGTTGTGCTTTGAACAGCCCAAAAAGCATCCATGTTGGCTTTTTGTTTTGGAACAACCTCTCTTCGCTGACCCGAAGCTTGCCACCGAGCTTCCCAGGGGCAGCCCGCCGTTGGCTGCCCGCTGATCGTGCCCGTCAAAGCGTCCAGGTTCAGCCTTCAGTGAAAAGCTTTGCTTTGCTGGCTTGAACTTCACCGACGGGACCGACGGGGGAACCACTGCAAACAAGGGCCGATTTCAGGCGGAATAGCAAACTGCCTATGCTTAGTACAGATGCAAGTGATCCTGAGTCCTACATCCAACCTGCGATCTGCGGCGCCGCTAGAATTACAACTCGCTATCTTATTGTCTCCAAATGATGCAGCCGTGCACGAATGCAGGGGATCAAATATTAGGATATCCATGATGAACACCTGCAAATGGCAGAGAGATAAGATAGCAACATAATATAATGAACACAAGTTAAATGCGAGAGGGGTAAGATAGGAAACTAACAATATGAACACAAGTTAACGAGTGATTGATAGAAAGTTGAAACAAGATACGATGATAATATGAAGAAGACAAGAAAATAATAAATACCAGATTAACACAACAAACAAACACATAATTAAACACGTATACGAATCGGATTACATTAAGATGATAATGTTCGGACACAATGAGTTGTCTTCCTGCCCATGCTCTCCCTGTCTTCGTTCGTCTTTCATCCACAGGCAGTGAACAAGCGTAAAAGCCGCCGCACCACCTCGATGGCGATTCCCCAGCTCAACAAAAGCCACAGTTCCGCAGCAATCAATGCTCGGCAACACGTGTTGTAAGTGCACGCATTTGCACTGCACAAGGGCTTGGGGCCTGGGTTGTGAAAAACCCAAGTCAAATCAATCCTGCCCGCCCAAGACAGAACCCCTGCGGCATCTTCCCCCCAGGTCTCGCGGCAGGGCAAGCCTTGTGTACTCTGTTCGGGACTCCCACTCGGTCCGTCACACCTTCCATCCTAAGAAGAAAAGTGATTCTGAACCCCCCTCCAAATGTGCTGTGTTTGGCGCCCAAGTTTCACAGAAGCTGATTGTTTTGCTCGTGCGCTAGTTGATCCATGTTGCAACCTTTTGTCAACTAGATTGCCAGACGCTCCCTGACCATAGAGAAGCCACGAAAGATCAACAGCCTCTCGCTGGTCAATGGGAAAAAGCCACAAACACAATTCAAAAAAAAACCTCCCGTTGATAAACCGGATGTTGCTCCTCCAAATCAGCTGAACCTAATCCTATCAACACCATGTTCCCCTGATTCATCCTCTAAATCACCTAAATCAGCTGCTGAGCCCAATTGTTTGCCATCAACACCATGTTCGTCCGATTTCCGCCCTCGAACCCAATCTTATCAACACCTCCAATGGTCCAAGTCCGCCTGTGAGCCAGGTTTTTCAGATCAGCACCGGGCGTTCGCAACGAAACGCTCGCGGCTCGCCCTCGGCTCAGGCCCGCGCCCTTCGGGAAGGCGGCCGAGGCAGCTGAAGCGCCTGTCTCACGCTCGGTCCGCGGACGGTATTGGGAGACACGGGGTGCTTGAGGACTACGGCCTATATGAGTCGGGATCAAAACCTGGTAAATCTGGCAAGAAAATGGGGTACCCAACACCATACTATTTAGACTTGGCTGGCTCATGTGCTTTAAAACTGTCCCTTACTCACCTCCATCTATCTGGCAACACCTGGGGCGACCCCTTCTAATACTAAAATCTTGCTTGATTTGCCATGTCTTGCTTCACTTGCTTGTGTTGTTTGGTTTGCTTTGTGTGATTGATGGGCCTGTTTGTAAAGAAGGGCACAAGAAACAAGCACAACAAAACAGGTCGTTCCCAAAAAAAAGGGCGCGGGTCCGTTTGGATGGCCGGTGAAAGTATATCTGTTGTAGGGAGCCAACATCTGATTTGTGGTGGTCTCCTTCCCTGGTTTAAGACACGCCATGTAAAACATTAGCGGCCACTGACTTTAACCCCAACCGAAAAGAACAGGTTTCGTTCTGGTCCACGGTAAAACGTGAAATGTCAGAGCCAAAAACAAGAGATGCCAGAGCCTCGGTCTCTTGACTCCAGCCATGGGCTGTGTCGCTCGTTCCGGCCTCGTTGCCGTCGGCCCAAAGAGTGCTGGGCGAATCTCCGTCCGCTGACCCATGGTCAAAGTGACCCGTGACGGTGTGTACCTGGAGAAACAAGGTGCTGGGTTGCTCCAATGACGGCACAAGTTGAGTCACAGGTACAAACATGGTGAACCCAAAGCCATGTAAAGAATTACAAAGGCGGCCGCGACTATTTCCGGCTGGGACTGCCCCTTACTAACCTTCATCTACCCAGGTTTTGAGAAAACAATCTGGTCCCTGATCAAGGGAACCACAGCTTTTGGCCTCATTTCTGCCCTGAAATCTTGGTCATCTTTGTGAGGCACGGGGCAACCCTGAGTAACATCCACCAAAAATGACAAGCTTCTGATAAAAGTGCGAGTGGGTGAGCTCGCTAAGCGAAGCATTCATATACTAGGGCAACCCCGCAATTTGTTTGCAGAGTCCGGGCAGCCCATCCTGCTGTTCTTTTGATGAAGCATCCTGGGTGAGATACCCGCACCCGGGAGCGTCATGGAAAGTTCAAAGGAACACATTCATTCAAGCCCTTAACTTCGTGCAAGCCCTGAAATGGTTGACGCCGGTTGACGGTGTTGCTCCGAGTCGGGCTTGGTGCCAGAACTTGAAAATGCGAACTTGAAGCTTCACTAAACAGACCAGAATCAACATTGTTTTTTTTGTTTTTTTTGTTTTTTTTTCTCGGAGGTTCAAAAGCTGAGGTACTTGCACTTGCGCCTGAAACTTGAGTCAGAGCTCCAAAGGGTTGTTCTCTGTCCCCTAACCACATGGGCTTGCCCAACAACTCCCCTAGAGCTGCGCAAGTTGGCTTGCAAGCCTGCGCTCTGCTTGGATGTTCAACATGGTGACAATTCACCCACTTACGATGGTTGCAAGTCCCCAAAGTCTGACAAATAGCCAGATCATCTATGTGCTCTACGTGCGCCCCCCCCCCCCCAGGCTCACGTGAAAACCACCGACTTGACGCTGCTGCCGCCGCCCTTGAATGCCTCGCAAACCGAGGTGTCCCGAGCGCAAAAGCGCTCCTATCCGATGTGCACACACACTGGATCCTCCAGTAGAGAGGTTAGAATAAGGGTACCCTTTTTCTGTAGTCTATTTTAGTAGGTGTGTGTGTGTGTGTTGTTTTTGAGGGGAAGTCCAGAAATGCTGGTTGTCTATGGTGGTTCTCCTTTTGGTTTCCATTTCCCACAGAAAAGGGGTAGCCTCCCACCCGTCACAGGTTTGAAGATTGGGCCACATGAAGGAGGTTGAAGCAAGAAACAGTGGGGGGAGAAAGCAGGGGAGAGAAGGTGAAGGGGTACAAACGACTAAGCAGGCAGAAAAACAAAAATTATGACAAACATGAGATAAATACGGCACACTCAAGGAGAAACAACACGCCGACAGAGAGACCGAACAATTAGAGGCACGGTGTTGCCAACAAAGATTCGCTGAAGGGGACCAAGAATCCAGAGCCGCCAGTTGTTTTTTAGAAGGAAATCCCCTCCAAAAAAATCGAACAAAGGGCACCTCTGGAGGACTGGGCATGGTTCTCTCCTCGCTTCAAACAAATGAGGACCCACCTCAGGCCCCACTGGAAGCATTCAATAGCTCCCCCAAGGGGGGTCCTCTGCAGGACTCTTGAGCATCAACCCACAAAAACGTTCACAACACAGGGTTGTTGGGGAACGACCTGCCCCAATGCTCAACAATCGGCCGGACCAAACCTGATCCCTTCGAAAGGACCGGTTTTGACTGTCCATAACAAGGACCTTGCCAAGGCTGTAATTAGCCTCGAGGGCTTAAGTAACAGAACAAAACCAAACGCAGCAACTGTTTTCCCCCCAAACTCACCACAAGTACATGGGTCACTGGACCCCCCTGCACTAGCACCGAACGGGAGCCCGTGTTTGACCTCGAGAGCACCGAAAGCTGGCGGCCTGCTCCTCCAGTGGTTTCTTGTTCCGTGACACAGGCCTGGAGCAGCGAGTCGAGAAGATCTCAGCCGTTTGGTTTGCCCTCTTCCCATCCCAAAAGAAGATTCGCTGGGCAACGGATCTGCGAGCGGCTGTTGTTGGGGAGACAACTCCGGCTGAAATTTGCGGATTCGCCAGGTGAAGCCGGGATTCTTCTATCCGCTTGAACATGCCCCCCCCCCCCAAAAAAAAAAAAAAAAACGAAAAGAAGGGCCAACTTGTATCTAAACGATGGTCCTTTGAGATGCGCACCTGGCTCCTTGTCGGTGACAAGGAAGGTAGGAGTGTCAACTAGGCCGTCGGAATGGAGCAAGAGTTCGCTTTTCCTTTTGTCGGGCTACGTGTTGGTAAGGGACAAAACAACCTTGATGCGTTCATTCACCAGGGTTCCACACGGCTCAACCACATATGGCTCTGTGAGTGTCCTTTCTAAACCAAGGCGAAACAGGCACCCCCAACAGAAAACCGCCCATGTGGGTGTGGCGTTCTTGAGGCTATCGTTTTTTTGGGTGGCTGAAGAAAGGTCCAAGGGAAACTTCTACTTTGAGGGTTCCCTCTTTCGGTTTTGGGGACGTTCCCCCCATTCTCGGCCCGGGGGGGGTTGGTGTTCCAGCCACAGACGAAGGCCCGAAGACCCTTTGGCGCCTCGGGAGAGGGGCCTCGGCCATGACCTCCTCCTCGGCACGAAGAAAAGCATCGTGGGAATGAGACGAAATGGATGACAAATGGATCAAGCAAAGTGTATATGACATGTACACATTATCACATATATATATATATTATAAAATATGTGTGTTGTTTATTTATCTATATGCGCACATAGCCAGAAAAAGAACCTAAATGAAAAAGCAAACATTGCGGGCCAGCACAAAGCCACAGCCGCTTCCCCAGCCTTCAAGCCCCAGCCACCAGCTTCACCCCACACCCAGCCCTAGCCTCGTCGACCATTGCACGAAGTCCCCGGCCCCAAGCGATCAGCTTCGGCCACTGCTTTTCGCCAGACCCATTTCAGCCACATCCAAACGAACGTCCGAAAAAATTGGACCCCATCTTTCCTCCGTCCTTCGCCAAACATTACTGCTAGCTTTGGCTGCATGTCCGAAAGGGGTGGGTTTAGGAAACGCTCATGTCTGGCTGCCAGCATCCTTACGAGGGCGCGCCCGAACCCCGACAAGCAACCCAAAACCCACCCCCCGACAAGAAACCCATCCACCCCCCGACAATTTTTGTTCTTTCACCCCACGACAGGAAATCGCTTTGGGGCCTCCCGATTGCTCAGCCTGGGGGCCTCCCGAAAGCAAAAAGCGTTTTTTGGGCTCAAAAAATCGCTTTTGCTCAGCCTGGGGCCTCCCGAAAGCAAAAAGCGATTCTTGGGCTCCAAAAATCGCTTTTGCTCAGCCTGGGCCCCTCCCAAAAGCAAAAAGCGATTTTTGGGCTCCAAAAATCGCTTTTGCTCAGCCTGGGGCCTCCCGAAAGCAAAAAGCGATTTTTGGGCTCAAAAAATCGCTTTTGCTCAAAGCAAAAAGCGATTTTTGGGCTCAAAAAATCGCTTTTGCTCAGCCTGGGGCCTCCCGAAAGCAAAAAGCGATTTTTTGGGCTCCAAAAATCGCTTTTGCTCAGCCTGGGGCCTCCCGAAAGCAAAAGCGATTTTTGGGCTCCAAAAATCGCTTTTGCTCAGCCTGCAGCTTCCCGAAAGCAAAAAGCGATTTTTTGGGCTCCAAAAATCGCTTTTGCTCAGCCTGGGGCCTCCCGAAAGCAAAAGCGATTTTTGGGCTCCAAAAATCGCTTTTGCTCAGCCTGCAGCTTCCCGAAAGCAAAAAGCGATTTTTTGGGCTCCAAAAATCGCTTTTGCTCAGCCTGGGGCCTCCCGAAAGCAAAAGCGATTTTTGGGCTCCAAAAATCGCTTTTGCTCAGCCTGCAGCTTCCCGAAAGCAAAAAGCGATTTTTGGGCTCCAAAAATCGCTTTTGCTCAGCCTGGGGCCTCCCGAAAGCAAAAAGCGATTTTTGGGCTCAGAAAATCGCTTTTGCTCAGCCTGAAAGCAAAAAACGATTTTTGGGCTCCAAATCGGTTTTGCTCAGCCTGGGGCCTCCCGAAAGCAAAAAGCGATTTTTGGGCTCAAAAAATCGCTTTTGCTCAGCCTGGGGCCTCCCGAAAGCAAAAAGCGATTTTTGGGCTCCAAAAATCGCTTTTGCTCAGCCTGGGGCCTCCCGAAAGCAAAAAGCGATTTTTGGGCTCCAAAAATCGCTTTTGCTGCCTCCCGAAAGCAAAAAGCGATTTTTGGGCTCAAAAAATCGCTTTTGCTCAGCCTGGAGCCTCCCGAAAGCAAAAAGCGATTTTTGGGCTCAAAAAATTGTTTTGCTCAGCCTGCAGCTTCCCGAAAGCAAAAAGCGATTTTTTGAGCCCGAAAATCGCTTTTTGCTCAGCCTGGGGCCTCCCGAAAGCAAAAAGCGATTTTTGGGCTCCAAAAATCGCTTTTGCTCAGCCTGGGGCCTCCCGAAAGCAAAAAGCGTTTTTTGGGATCAAAAAATCGCTTTTGCTCAGCCTGGGGCCTCCCGAAAGCAAAAAGCGATTTTTGGGATCAAAAAATCGCTTTTGCTCAGCCTGGGGCCTCCCGAAACCAAAAAGCGATTTTTGGGCTCAAAAAAATCGCTTGTGCGGGGAAGAGGAAAGAAGACTAGGGGAAGAGGAAAGAAGACTAGGGGAAGAGGAAAGAAGACTAGGGGAAGAGAAGACTAGGGGAAGAGGAAAGAAGACTAGGGGAAGAGGAAACAAAACTAGGGGAAGAGAAGACTAGGGGAAGAGGAAAGAAGACTAAGACTACGGGAAGAGGAAAGAAGACTAGGGGAAGAGGAAAGAAGACTAGGGGAAGAGGAAAGAAGACCAGGGGAAGAGGAAAGAAGACTACGGGAAGAGAAGACTACGGGAAGAGGAAAGAAGACTAGGGGAAGAGGAAAGAAGACTAGGGGAAGCGGAAAGAAGACTAGGGGAAGAGGAAAGCGGAAAGAAGACTAGGGGAAGAGGAAAGCGGAAAGAAGACTAGGGGAAGAGGAAAGAAGACTAAGACTACGGGAAGAGGAAAGAAGACTAGGGGAAGAGGAAAGAAGACTAAGACTACGGGAAGAGGAAAGAAGACTAGGGGGACTAGCGGAAGAGGAAAGAAGACTAGGGGGACTAGGGGAAGAGGAAAGAAGACTAGGGGGACTAGGGGAAGAGGAAAGAATACTAGGGGGACTAGGGGAAGA
>CAUJNA010000015.1:124809-166512 GCA_963377175.1 Effrenium voratum | reverse complement strand
GAAGAGGAAAGAAAACTAGGGGAAGAGGAAAGAAGACTAGGGGAAGAGGAAAGCGGAAAGAAGACTAGGGGAAGAGGAAAGAAGACCAGGGGAAGAGGAAAGAAGACTACGGGAAGAGAAGACTACGGGAAAAAGAAAGAAGACTAGGGGAAGAGGAAAGAAGACTAGGGGAAGAGGAAACAAAACTAGGGGAAGAGGAAAGCGGAAAGAAGACTAGGGGAAGAGGAAGGAAGACTAGGGGAAGAGGAAAGAAGACTAGGGGAAGAGGAAAGAAGACTAAGACTACGGGAAGAGGAAAGAAGACTAGGGGAAGAGGAAAGAAGACTAAGACTACGGGAAGAGGAAAGAAGACTAGGGGAAGAGGAAACAAAACTAGGGGAAGAGGAAAGCGGAAAGAAGAATAGGGGAAGAGGAAAGCGGAAAGAAGACTAGGGGAAGAGGAAAGCGGAAAGAAGACTAGGGGAAGAGGAAAGAAGACTAAGACTACGGGAAGAGGAAAGAAGACTAGGGGAAGAGGAAAGAAGACTAAGACTACGGGAAGAGGAAAGAAGACTAGGGGAAGAGGAAAGAAGACTAGGGGGACTAGGGGAAGAGGAAAGAAGACTAGGGGGACTAGGGGAAGAGGAAAGAAGACTAGGGGAAGAGGAAAGAAGACTAGGGGGACTAGGGGAAGAGGAAAGAAGACTAGGGGGACTAGGGGAAGAGGAAAGAAGACTAGGGGGACTAGGGGAAGAGGAAAGAAGACTAGGGGGACTAGGGGAAGAGGAAAGAAGACTAGGGGAAGAGGAAAGAAGACTAGGGGAAGAGGAAAGAAGACTAGGGGAAGAGGAAAGAAGACTAGGGGAAGAGGAAAGAAGACTAGGGGAAGAGGAAAGAAGACTAGGGGAAGAGGAAAGAAGACTAGGGGAAGAGGAAAGAAGACTGTCGGGCAGTCGGTGTTTTTTTTGTCGTGGGGTGAAAATAAGAAATTGTCGTGGTAACCAACGTTTTAATCACAGGGTTGCAGTTTCTTGGCGTGGTTAAGGCCCGTGCTGGCATCCTTACACCCTCCCCACCAGTTCAAGGGATGCTGACTTCGCACACGTGGGAGAGAAGGCCCTCTACACCAATTTGTCTGAAGCCACCGAATTCGGTAAGTTGTGGCAGTATATGACATGCAGTCGCGCCTCGCGCTTGTCCGATCCCACGTTACGATTCCCAAACCCCAGGAATGGTCGCGCGCGAAGGCTGTTTGGCCTACTAGGCTGGCCTCAATGCTGTGCTGGGGTTAAATGCCACACTCTCACTTCCCAACCCAAAACCCAATGCGCCCCACCTGGTCTGCTAAGAACCCCCCTGCAGAAGATATCTTACAAATGCTTTCCTTGCCGCCCCTATTCAGTTTGGGTCAACAAACCTGCAGAAGGGAGGCTCTAACCCAAGACAAGTGGCCACAAAAGAAAGACGGCCCCCTAGTTGCGTCCAAAGGCAAATTCCTCCTTCGGCAACAAGGGTACTGGATAGCTGGGCAGAAGCCCGGCCTTGTGAGCGAAGCCCCGCATGAGCTTGCGCTTCTCGCGCTGCTGCTTCTTCCAGGCCTCACGCCCTCAGTGTGCGAAGCCGCAAAGCACTCCTTGCAGTCGGAAAGATATTGAACAAAAAGGGACTTAGATGGCTGCCCAACATGGAACCCTGGTAAATGGAAACTTGGACTACAACCTGCGGTCCCCTGGTGGTTTAATTCCAGATGGTGCTCAATTCAAGCTTCCCGTCCTCGGGCTTCCGTTTCTGTGTTTAGCCAGAGAGCAGAGCGCCAGGGAAGCTTGGTCGCCAGGCCGCAGAAGAGAAACAAGTTGTGGAAAAAAAGCCGAAAGCCCTTCCAGCAAAGCTGACATACAGTTGATCGCGGCATCTCAAGACCCATTTGGTCCATGGTCAAGCCAAAGGTTGGTCAAGGCGGGGCATGGTCCGACAGAAATGTACTGCAAGGGAGGGTTGATGCCCTCTGGTACAGGCCCCAGAACCAGTAAAACGTGGTGCATGTGTCTTTTTGAAGAGTAGCCAAAACGTGGATATGTCACACCGTGTGCTCCTTTGGGGTTGCCATGCAAGTCCTTTGACCATGGCACATTGGGCTGGCACCGTGCGAGGCGACACAAAGTTTGTTGCCCGTCGAAAGTTGCGCTTTTGTTGATTCGGAAACAGCTGGTGTCACCCCAAACAACCGCCGCATCTGGGCCCCGGGCGTTGCTGGAGCTTGGACTGGTGCGTCATGTGGCAGAACCTGGGATGAACTACGCCCAAAGCAGAGGGCACCCTTTGAAAAAAAATCCAATGAGTTTTCGTTGTCACGGATTGGACTCTTCGACCCAGTTGCCCAGTGACCAATTCTGGAGGTGTCCTCTTTTTGGAGGGTGCAACTCAACTGGTTCGACTGCGTCCCGTGCTCGCCGCCCCCAAAAACCGCCCCCTGCCGGCCAGCCCAGCGCCAACTCCCTGCCGCGGAGCTTGCACCCCGCGCCCCGATTGCAGCCACGGCGGGTGAAGCAGTAGAAGGTGCAGGGGGTGCCTCGTGACGGAGAAAAATGAGACTCGCTGCGGGCGATTCCGGGAGAAAAAAAAGCAACGAATGCGGTGTTGCTTCTAAATTCAAACACGGCATACAACAGTTCGATCACAATGAACAGGAGAACAAAAAAGAAGAAGAAACAATGGGTCGGCAGGATGACATATTGGTCCCTAAGTGGAGTTTCCTCTGGTGACGCATGCCCTTGAAGCTGACCAGCAAGCTGAGTGGGCGGAACTTTAGAGCTTCTGTGTTGTTGGCTTGGCCATGAATCGGTTTCACTCGGTACTGATTTCAGTGTTGTGACTGGGCATACCAAAAGAAGCAGTGCTTGCCTGACAAAAACACTCTCAAAGACTGCAAAGGCTTCAACGCTCAAGCCACAGGAAACTCCAAATGTCCAGCATCGTAGCCCTGCGCCCTGGCCAAAAGAGAACAGTGACCGTCAATCGCAGAACCCTACTCAGATGGAGTGCCTCGGTGTCTAGTCCGCTCATCTTCAAGATCTCCATTCTGGCAAATATCAAATGTGCCCTTGTCAATGGACCCCTTAATCCTCAAGACTTACCCTCCCACCAACTTAAGGCCCTTTCCGAGAGGAAAGTAGTCTTTCTACAGGGTCTGTGCACTTCCATGTTAGCTGGTGGGAGGGTACCCCTATACTCATGGCATGACAAGGGCTTCTTTGGTGGGAGGCCAGCCATTCAACACTCGGCGTCATTTCAAGGATTGGTCTCAAAACAGTGGACCTCATCGTATATTACACACCACGGCTCGTTTCCCTAGGGAACTATTTAAAAGGAAAATCATCCGCCGGGATCACCGAGCCGGAAACCGAAGCCATATGGTTCCAAGCAGGTCCTCGGAAAGGAGATTCCACTGGAGTCAATGTGCGGAGTCCCAGCCCCCTTCACCCAGGTCAGCTCGAAGAACTAAGCACAAAGGTCCCCCCACCCCAGCCCGGCTGAAGCTTGGCCGCTAAAAACAGGCCACACCCTCCTACGGCCCTACACGTCCATCCCGCCAACTCCCCGGATGCCACCGCCCGGGACCCTCTGCCATATCCATTTGCTTAAGCCCCCTGGAAAAAAATACAAATATGTCCAGTAGTGAAATCGATTCCCTTTAAAACCAGCAAGGAAAAAAAAAACACATGTTCTTAAGCAGATGGATGCTGCCCCATCCGCCCCTCCCCCCAGCCTCCCGCCCCACCCGGGGACCCGGGGACCCCTCCCAACCGAGGCGCAGCCGTCCGGGTGACCCACGCTCCCCGCGGACTCCTTGGCGCCCTCCACCGCCAGCGTGGAGTACCCCGCTGCCGGGCCCTCGCCCTGCGACTCGAGGCGAATGTGTCGGTGGACCGGGGGGTCCCTGGGCCTTCCATTTGGGTCCGGCTTTGGTGGAAGGTACATGGCTGTTGGTCGCAACCAATGGGATCCCATTTTGGGGTAGGTGAATTCACCACCCATTTTAGAACCTATTTTAGTGGGGATTGGGATGTTTACTGGGGGCACGGGCTTTTGACCCATGGCCATTTGGGTCCGGCTTTGGTAGAAGGTACATGAAATATGAGGTAACTGGTGCTAGGTGCCATAGATTGATTGACTCGTGCAGGGCACCCAATTCCATCTTTATCAAGTTGCGCTGGTACACTGCTGGAGCGTACCATTTATGCCTCTTGAATTTCAGGCCCCCCTAACTGGCGGCTCTCATCGAACATGCCGAAACGAGACCAAACACTGAAGCCCTCCGAGCTGGATCAAATCAGGCTTTGAGCAGGCGGGTTGGGGGCAATGCGGACGGGTTCTTTAAAAGTGAAAAACTTCCCTCGCTCAGACCCTTTGGTCCCTTCTAAATGAGTACCCTCAAACACGAAACAAGGCAAACCATATCTGAAGAGACTTGGAATTCTGAGAGTGGAAGCCATGTTTTCGGCCTACCATGGACCCTGCGTTGACCTATTCACCTAAAGGTGGGTTGGCATGTCTTGCTGGTTCGATAGGCAGGGAATGAGGAAATGACCCCTATGAACCATCCTTTCTGGTTTAGGTCATCCCTCGCCGGTTCATTGCACCGAACAGTGCCTCCTCCTCGGAAGTGTCACCGAACTCCTCCTCTTCATGCGCCATATCCATTCTGGGCTTCGGCCGGAAAGGACAGGACGAGGACAGCCGAGCAAACGCGGAAAAAACACACAAAATGCGAAGCACAAATTGTCGGACAGATGCGCATGTTGGAAATCCGAATCAACAGGGTCAATGAAATTGCAAACACTTAAGAAACTACCTCGCTCATCTTTCACAGGCTACAGCAAGACGGTTGGTCTTGCCGCCTTCCTCTTTGAGCCAGATTCGTCACATCGCGCACTCTCTCCACGAGGTCCACCCGGGATGCAAATCGGCACTTAGCCGAACCGGCAACTGTACCACTCTTTCCTAAGAACCATCCAACCCCCACGGGAAAAGACTGGCTTTTGAAAGAATGTTCGACCATGATAGCCCTGAGATCAATAGCTGGACTCATCAGACTGCTCCCCCCCTCCCCCCCCAAATCCACCCACCCCACTCCCTCCCTAGTTTTGTAGGATAAGCGCAAACCGCCCGAGCTGCTGGCTTCCATACTCCTCCTGCCCCCCAGAAACTCTCAAAGGAAATCACTCTGGACCATCCCAGTTGCCTTACAGGGGACCCGTTGATTCATTCCCCAAACCATGGATTCCCAGAGAATAGCCAAAATGAACCATCACCCTCATACCAAAGGCCCAGTGCTTAAGGAATCACTTCTAATAAAAACACAATGTGAAGAGAAAAGAAAAGGCATTCATCTTCCAAGGTATTACCGTCTATCTTAGAGACAAGATATGACTAAGAGATGGAATGAATGATAATGTGAGATTTCTTCCTAGGCATGAGAATCTGTTAGTAATTACTTGAATGGATACCAGAGCCATCCCAAGACTTTATTTCAGGACTAAACATCGGTCCTACCAAGTCTAGGTTCCAGTAGAGAGGTTAGAATAAGGGTACCCCGTCTTCTGTAGTCTATTTTAGTAGGGGAACCCTCCCCAACAAAAGGGTAAAAGGGCACTACTGCGGGACCTAGAAGCTGTCCAAAAACCACGGGATGAACCACGAGACCTCCGACCAGCGAAAAGTCGGGCGCACTTCTGCACCAACGCCCGCCGGGCGTCCCGGATCTTGGCGCTCGGAACCAGTGCGAGCAGCCAGGCCTCGATTTTGTGCGGAGTCCCACCGTTTGTCAAAGGGAAGAAAAGGCAACCCCTTGTTTCGGTTGTGTTTGAAGGAGTACCCTTTTAAGGTGCCATTTTCAAGGGGCTCCCTACATGGTGGAAGTGCGCAGGCCGTTGCCGGCTTCCATCTTGGTGGGAGAGCACTGCACGAACCCAGGGGGTCCTTGAGACAGCATCTTATGTCGCACCAACTGTTCAGTTCAAACATTGCTGATCTGAAGTGCAAAGATGGGCATTCAACGAGAAGTGGCATGCTGAAAGCTGGGTGCCCCGCGACCAGGGCTTCCTGCGAGCAAATCGCCATGCCCCAAAGCCGGATCAATCAAGAAGTTGGAGTTGGTCAGATCCTTTTCTGGAATGTGACAGCATGTGTTTAATGCACATCACGTACCTGCAAAAAGTCTGAACCTTGGGAGTGCAACAGGGCCTTCTCAAAATTGTCAAGCGCACAACTGCCCCGTACAATGGGTGCTTCACTTTAAAAACCGGAAATATGCGAATCCCCGCTACAGAACCATCAGCAAGCTCGCCGAGGCCCACGTCACTACAACCCATGCTTTGTGTGGGGAGCGCTTCCAAAATCTCATCTCGGTCTCTTCTTCTCGCCGGTTGCCATTTTGGAGTGGGTCTAAAGGGAAGCCAAAGGGCTTCCCCCCCATGGCGGGAGTTCCACATCCCATTCGGAAACAAGTTTTGCAAAACCGCTGGGAATCAAAACTGTACTGAGTTCCACATCCGAAACCGCAGTTTCCACACCCATTGCGGGAGTCCCATTCAGGAATCCTGGCAAACTGGACTCAAACCTCCTTGGTTCGTATGGCCAGTTTCTGCTCCTGGTCCATCGGCGCGGGCAAAGGCAGCCGGCTGCTCACCTGGCGAACAGGTCTGGGTGGTTCCTTTTCCGGCGCCCGGCGTGGGCTGTTTTTTGGAGAAAAGAACAGCAGAAGTTCCACGGGTCGCCGCAACATGGATCAAAATGTGCACCTGACGGTCTAATCTAGAACTGGTGGACTGTTGCGTCAGGCTGGACATCCAAAGCGTGGAACAAACCCAAGCGCGCGTCGCAGAGGTTGCACAATACCCCAAGCAACCACGCCTGACTCCAAGCTGTCGCATTCCCACAACATTCTAGTTGCGATTGAACTTGGTGGCTTGCTTCAAGTAGCTGGCCCATGGCGCAGCTTCATAGTCAATCCACTCCGCCACCACGCTGATCTTTATCAGCTTCTTGACGTTGAGTCTTCTCGACAAACCATCCGTGTCCATTGCGCTCGCTACCACTCTTCTGCAGCAGCTCGTGCTCAACGCGCTGCTCCACCCTCATCAGTCCCTGGACTCTGCTTGTTTTGCCCGAACCCGGTCCGGTGCTCTGCGCGGGCCACGTGGGCCAGGGGAAAAAGGCGCCCAAGAAGGGCTCGAAAAACCTAAGAGGTGTTCCACCAGCAAGGCCCACGAGGCCTTTTCAAAGGAAAGGAAAAGACATGTAGTTACATGTGTCATGGTTCTATTTCATCTTTTTCAACTGGGGATAGTGGAACGCCTCTCAGGTTTCGTTTTGGGTTTTGGGTCCTCAACTGAGAAAAAACGGGCAGGCTCCAGTCTTCCACACCCCTCTGGGACAGAGGCCCTTACCGGGGGGGGGGGAGTCCGCTCCGCCCGTGGGCCTTTTTGAAACTCGCTAAAATAAAGGGGGAGCTACCCAAAAGAAATTTGTAAAGTGAATCCACTGACTGAGTGAGAGCCCAAAAAGGGGGTACAGCTCGAAATAAATTTGTATCTACATTGATGGATTGATACCAGCATGGACCCATTGTAGGAAACTAAAAAGAGCCTCTTGAACCACTTTGATGTGCCAAATCTTAGGAAACCACCATGTAGCTACAGGCTACATCAAAGCACATCATGAAAGGAAGCTTAGAAGGAACTTCCTTAGTACGGAAACTACTTGAAAGGTAGCTTGCGTAAAGAGATAGAGTCAGAAGATAAGATAGCGCCAGCAGATAGCCTTAGAAGATCAAATAGCGCACTCGAAAAGCAGCATATGCAGACAGTTTGCGCGCAAATAAGACGAAGAAAGCATGAACGCATGCGAGAAAACATGCGTGGGCGTGTGGATCGTCGCCTGGGAAGTGCCCAAAGCTTCTTTGCTCCTTCACTGCCAGCTCCTCCAGGTTGAGGGCTCTGGCCCCAAGTCCTTCATGGCGAAGAGCTTTGCCGCCGCCCTGCTTCCGGATCGCCGTTGAATCGCAAGGCTCGGTCCTCTGAGCCACCCATGGCTTGACTATTCTCGACGCGTTACCCGGTGGCCTGCTCCGCTACCAATGTCGAGCTACCGTGTCCCACCTGGGACATCCATCGCGGCTGTGTTTGATCGAAGGTCCGCCGGCAAGGTTGAATAAACCAAGGGCACTGCAGAAGCTGGCGTCACTATTTATTGACCCATGCATACATGTCCCCCTCAGTAAAAGTAAAGCAACTCCCAAGCGCAAAAACCCTGTTTTACTTCAGCCAGCTTTACTTGTTACTTGTCATGGGTCCAAACGTTTTACTTTTACATTGTTGTTTCTAGTGGGGAAAAGCAAAAAGTAAGAAAGTGAAGCGTCTAGTCCCATTGAAAGTAAAAAGCAAAACTCCCAAAATCAAAATTGTGTTGTTACTTCAGGATGTGTTACTTGCATAGTTTTCCCCAGTAAAAGTAAGAAAGAACACTCCCAAAAGTATGTCTTTAACTTCAGGCAGTCTTCCATTTGGCTTATCAGGGTCCAACTAGTTCTTTATGTTTACTTTTGTTGGGGAAACGTAATGAAGTAAAAATGCCAGAAGTTTCAACACAAAATAAGCTTTACTTGTTTGTTGTTCCTGACGAAAAGTAAACAGTAAACACTCTCTGAAGCAAAACCAGCTTTATGTTTGGCAGTTTCACTGGCTACTGTTCATGGGTCCAAAAGTCACAGTTTACTATTTTGCTTTTAGTGGGGGGAAAAAACTGAAAAACTCCCCGAAGAAAAGCAACATACGCTTCTGGGAGTTTTACTTCTTTAAAAAAAATATATCCTGCACCACCAAGCGCCCCGCCCGACGCGCTAGACTCCAACATATGGCCCGCAAATCGATTCCAACGCACATGACCAGGGTTCCTGAACGAAAACACGTTCACGCTCGCAAATCTGCAGCTTGAGAGCTTAACGCCTGTTTTTGCAACTAGCAACTTCTTTGTTTCTATCAAAGTGGCCAGGAAAACGAACACCCGGGTCGCGTTTGAGCGCCCGCCTCTTCCAGCTGCTGGGGAGTGAAGAGAAGGCCCGCCTTAATAGCTGCAACCTGCCGTGCGCAACAAAGTAACTAACGGGTGACCAGTCGAACGGGCTCTAAGAAATGGGTTCTAGGATGCTACATGATTGTCCTTTGGTGCAAGCTGGAACCCGTTTTTGAGGACCTGTTTGGGGTCCCCGAGTAGCTAAACCGCCGAGGCTTCAAGTAGGGCGGTCTTAGCAAAGGTTCTCGGCCAGTGCTGGTAGGTTACCTTGGATAAACACTGCGACTCTCTTGGCATCATCAACAAACAGGGTTCAGCATGAATCTATTGACTTGTCGGATGATCAAGTGGGTTTCGGGCCCGTTGATAATGCAACAAGTAAAACCATCAGGCAGCTTCGAAACAACACATCTGCCGAAACACGTGTCCAAGCCTGATTAAAAACTAGGGTTTCCAGCCTGGGCAAACCGCTCACAGGTTGGTTTGCTTCTAGCACGTGGGGTCCGACTTCGGGTCATCTGTGCGTTTTGCCTGAATGAAAACATGCCTTGCGTCGGGTTCTTGTCGGAGAACCATCGCTGGGCATTTGACAAAGTGATAAGCTTTACCATGTCTTGTGATGTTGTGATTTCCCAACACCACTGCCACGCACGAACTTCTTTGCACGAATGTTTGTTGAGCACATTGCCCACACCAATCATAACACCGGTTGGATGCCCTTGGCGTGCTTGCGAGCGATGTTGGCATCAATGGCACCGCAGAACCATCGCTGATCAAATCGGGCGTGTCATTGACTTCAAGGAAGAGATTCACGTTCTTTTTTCTTTGCCATTGGCTACCTCGGGATATCGATGAATATCAATTCGCACCCCTCGGCAACTTATCGCCCCGGCATTTGTCGCAAGGGGTTCAAACCACGCCCACAGGGGGGCCAGGAACAGAAGAAATAATGTTCGGAAATTGAACAATGGATGATTTTTGAGGATATTCATTTCAGTTTGGCTTCAAAAGAAGCACCAGCAAAAGCACTATTTTGGAGGGTTGTCCGCTTCGCAAGAGGAAACAGTGTATGGCTTTAAACCGTCAGTCACAAATGAAGACTGGTATGAAAGGAAACGGCCCAAACCCCCGCAACAGGAGTCGCTTGGTGGGTTCCCTGACCTTCCGAAACGCCAGGAGACGCGGGAGATCCAACTCGAAAGGCCTTTCTGAACTTTTGGCCATCAACGAGCCCAAGGAGAGGGGGGAGGGTCCTAGTGATGGTGACGTAAGGTGGCCTTGCCTGACTGTGATTGACCATCTGTGATCCTGTGACTGCAATCTGCAGTGCTGAGCGTGGCTGGGAAAAAAGCGAGCCGGCCTTTTCTCCAGGCAATTGTTTGAAATGTTGACGGGCAGTCTCGAGTGGATCATTTCTGAGACCGCAAACGTCGCCAGTCGTGTTGGTTCTCTGCGCTTCTCCCTACCTCACTACCTCCCTACCTCCCACCTCCACCCCCCCCCCGAAAAAAAACAAAGGCCCCAACAGCCTTACCAACAACCCCACCCCGCCTGGAACTCTCCAAGCATTGCCTCCAGCCCGGAGACGGAGCTTCGGACATAGAGCCTCAAAGTCGACAGCTTCGACTTTGCTGGGATACTGATCTGAAAAACCCCTCCAGGATCTTTGAAAGAAGGACATGGATTTCTATTTTGGGTGGGGTCTGAGTCCAGAATGCCCTAAATGGGTTCCAACAAATGGGCTTTAGAATACCACACATAAGAAAACTATTGCTGCAAGCAAGAACCTGTACGTCGGAACCTGTTTGAGGTTCCCTAAGACTGCTGTAGCTGGGGTGCTTAAGGTCGACGTCACCCGATTTGTCAGCTTTCCGTGGATTCGCAGAAGCTTTTCTAGCAGAGCCAAGATCCCCTAAGTGGAAATCCCCATAAACCAACCCCTCGGGTTTATTTGTCCTGGATTGCCATCTTCACTTTTAGCCAAAGCCCCTCGACAAAGAAACCAAGGCTTGGAATCGTGGAACCTCTTCATTCGTAGTCTAGGAAAACACAAATAGATGGCACTTTTCCCTGCGTAACGTGGCACACCAGCAAAAGATGCTGCATGTAGGGTGTTTCTTCTACTTTTGCCCAAACGCCGAACAAACCTATCGGGCATGCCTTCTTTTTGTTGGACAAATCTGCAATCTACGTGGTGCCCGGTGTAGATAGAACACGGACACAAAGAAACCGTTGCAGTTACAGGGATCCATTTGGATGAGCTTTCAGTGTGCCCCTCTTGTTCAATGCATTTGGGAGCGAGTGGGATGTCCCTTTTCTTTGTTCGGCAGGTGTTCATTCCCTAAGGGCTCCAAAGAATTGCAAACAAAATCACGAATGATGGGGCTTGTAATGCAATTTAACGAAATGAGCCTCATTTTGTGCCATGTGATCCCCAAAAAAGCAAACAACATCGCATTGCGAGCCTCTTTTGTGCCCCTTTCATGCTTCGGTGGATTTCTTTTCGGACCGCCTGGTGGTCACCCAGGTCCCGGACTTGGCGGCCACCACGTCCCGGTCGATCAGGCTGAAGAAGTCCTGAGAAAATGGCCATGGGTCAAAACCGTTGTGGGATCCCATTTTGGGGTAGGTGAATTCACCACCCATTTTAGAACCTATCTTAGTTGTTGGATAGGGATGTTCATTCAAAATACAATTTGGGTTTTGACCCATGGCCAAATGGCAGGGAACGGCGGTGGATATGTTCACCCTTTGGATACCGACGTGCATGCTTCCCATGTGATAAATTTATCCACGTCAAGGGCCTTAGCACAGAAAGTGGCCCCCTGTTAGGATCACCCTGCCACTCGAGTTGCATCTCAAACTACGGGACATGCCTCCCTCCCAAACAAAAATGCCCAGATCGGAAAGGTGAAAGCACAAGTCAGCAATTTCGGGAGCTTGCACTTGTTTGCTTGCCTCCCTCATGCAGAAATATGCCTTTTTATCCTTCCTTGTTTTCCGGAAGCTTCAAGATCTCAGCTTTGTCCTGGTTTATCGCACTCTGTTTCTCATGGGCCTGTTGCTTGACGGACCATGGGCCTCTCGTGTCCGTGGGCCGAGAGGAGTTGACCCCCCACCCAACCTCCACCCGCGCCTCCTGTGGTCCTACGATCCGGGGGTTCGAGCTGGAACTCGCCTCAGTTCCCGAGGCGCCCGAAATCAGATGCGGGTCGCTATGGGTCAAATGGGATGCGAGCTGCACATCCTCTGAGCAAAACAAGGTGACCCTGGCACACACCTCTCATGAAGCACAAGTCATTGGAAGGGGGCGGGCTTTGACCCGAGTGTTCTTTCCTATCTTGGACAGCGTGATGCGGTTGAATCCTTGCGCAGGCCGCCCTGAACGTGCTGCTGCTGACAGAACTCACTTGCCCTTGACGTCAATAAGCAGAGAGCCATCATCTGGATAGACTGAGCATGTTCGTGAGAAGTGTGGAGAAGCTTCCCACACCGAAAAGGCGGAGAACCCCCTAAAAGACCCAGATTCCATCGATTCCTGGGGCACCCACGGCCAAAGCCTCGGGCGGTGGTGCCTCCTGGTGCTTCGCTCGCGCTGTGAGGAATCAAAATATGGAACCCATGTATGCTCGTTGTTTGTTCTTAATTGTACAGGACTTACATAGGAGCCAACATAAGCAAAATTGTGTTTTGGGGTACTTTAAGACCAAATTTAGTCATGGTTGTAGGGGTAATACAGATTAGTAAAGAGCTCGACCCCTTTTTCACCAACCAGAAACCCATGATTGACAGAAACCAGTGCTTGCCTATTGGTGCCCCACTTTGCACTGGTGCACCCAACCCGAGGCACATTGCGGGCTTTTAGACGAGAGTGTCGCAAACCCATAGACTCTCCACTTGCGCATGTGTGTGTGTGTGTTGTTTGAGGCTGTCGTTTCAGGTTGGTTTGAAGGAAAACTAGAAGACTATGTGCCATTTTGAAAGTCCCCTTGTTTTCACCCACTTCCATGTTTGAAGGCCAGCAAAATAATGATAGACTCAAACAGCGGGTATAGGGCTCCCCTCACGCAAACACGAAAGCAGACAGCAGCCAATTGGCACTTCCCTTTCCCTTTTGAGATTACCTGCGGTGCACGTTGGCTCTGAATCCGCTGACTGAAACTATCTGCTAATGTTCCAATTTGCTGGTGAGTTCCAACGAAAAGGTCACCTATGCATCCTCCTCAAACCCTCAGTTTGCTTCGTCCTGCAGGCAGGGCTCGGGCTCACCTCGGTGTCCGCAGCTGCGCCGCACGTGCGCAAAGCTGCAGAGTCTTGGAATCTGGTTGCTTGATCCAGGAGCAGTCTTGGGAGACCCACGGTAGCCGTATGTATGGGCACCCCGTGCCCTCATGGCTCTCCGTGTCGTGGCTCTGAATCAGCATTGGAACAAACACGATGTCGGAAATGAGATGGGTGAGCGGTTGTTGAGGGTACCCGTTTGGGGGTTGCTTTAAAGAGAAACCAAAGGGAAACCGCAAACAAATCCGGGTTTTTAAATTGACTCGTACCCGTATTGGCCCATGTTGGCATTCCATGTCCATGTCTGGCCTCAAGGATCAAAGCGTCAAGCGTGCTGAGCAGCTGGCCATCATCACTGGAGTTGTCATCATCCTACGCCAGACGGAAACGGTACAGTACAACAGGGAGGGTTCCTCTAGAAGGATACATCCAAGAACCACCTGCTGCACAGAACTCTAGGCGATCAACACGGACGCTCAGGGCACAGCTGCTAGATAGGCTTGTTGTTTGACCAGTATCTCGAAAAGCCAACTCAGTGAGACAAATGTGATGGTCGTAGACTCCGACCACAGTATAAATCATTGGCAAATTCTCCCCGCACAAGTGAACTGAACATGTCGCCATGCAGGGGATCGTTCCATTGCCAACCAGACAACGTCCAGCCCAAGAGCAGAGCCCCTTTCCCAAGTCCACATGGGCTCTAAAGTAGAGAACCATCCCTCGCCCCGCGGCTCAGGTGCATGGTAGGATTGAAGCCATGAAAAGGTGACTCTCAGGAAACGCCACACATACATGGCTGTGGCTCAAAAAAACGGTACCAAAATGGAACCCTGGTAAATGGAAACGAGGACTACATCCTGCGGTCCGATTCCTGGTGGTTAAAAATTTGACCATACCCACATCAACTATTCTCTCCCTCCATGGTGGCCTTGCCGCAAATCTCGTACACTTTGCTGAGATTGTGCTTCAGCTCCTGCGCAAACGCATGCACGCATGCACGCATGCACCGTGATCCGGCTAGGAGGATATGTCTTGCTTGAGGAAAAGGGGAAACTACGTGGCATGCCTGTGGGAAACTTGGGTGGCCGCCCATGTCCTCCCCGAAACCAAGACAAGACTCGCAGTTTGGATTGTGGCTCGTGCGGCTGAGTCCTAACTAATTTCTTTGCGTGTTACAAGAAAATCACCGTGTGAATTCCTTTGGTGGATACACTGTTGGATTTATGCAGCCAGCATCAACTGAAGTTATCCATGATTAAATTCATGGGGGGTTGGCAACATCAGCGACCCTTTTGAATATTCCTAGCAGGCAAACCTAAGGGAAGCTGAATATGCGACAACAAAATCAAATCCGCATCCACCAACCAAGGCACTGTGTTCTGCTCACAAGGCTGTTCCACTTCAGCAAAAGGATTCGGCAATCTCCAGGGCTTTGTGGGCAACCAGAGCGACACGGGCCGAGAGGCGGTCGCGCCTTGTAGGAAATGTAGGGCTCGTTTGCTCGGCTGTTTTGCGTCCTAGCAGCCAGAAGCTTCCCAAACCTCGGCTCTCAAAAGCGAGGCGGAGGTTGCGACATGCGAGGCGGCAGATGAATGCCGTCACCGCGCGGTGATAAATCAAAACTCAGGAAACCCCTGGTGAACATCAAAATAGGTGGATGGATGTTCATCCAAAATGGAGCCATAGGTTCTGCCCCATGGCCAGGTCAGTTTTGGGCAAGGCCGCGAAAAAGGAAGATGCTTGGGATTTCTAGCCGCTGGCCACGTGTCAGGAATTAGTCAAGCGCGGCCCGTCAGACTGTCTTGCTGTGAATGGCAAAGCACCACAATGGCTGGCGCCATGCCCAACCCAAACGCAGGCTGCCCTTCCTCTGTTGTCTGAAAACTTGAAACAAGCCCTTCGGCTGCCCTGCCTATGTGTTTCACGATCTAGGCGCTTTTGGGGCATGGTTGTGAAAGACAAAAGGAGCCCAAGCACCCAGCAGGGCGCCACCTCGCTCGCCCAAAACTCGCGCTTTCTGGGGCCTCTGGCCGCATGGCGCTGGGAGTAGGCCCTCGAACTCCCGCGCTCAGGCCCCCCACGAGGAGGAACGGGCCAGGGCGCAGGGGTCGGGCCACCAAAACTCAGCTGAGGGCGCGCGCGAGGAACGCGAGCGACGGCTTTGGCCGATGGCAACTTGTGCTTGCCATGTGACATGCAACTTGACGGCCCAAGTCTTGAGTGTCAATCCAGGCGTCAAGGCCATGGATGGCCGAGGAAAACTTCCCAGGTCTGAAAAGCTGCAACCACACATGCTGAAAATCAAAATTTGGGGGGTCCATCATTCTAATTCGTAGTCAGTAGTGGGACACAACTACCACAAGGAACTTAAAAGTTCATGCCAAACCGACCAGTCTTCGAATCTGATGCATCCGCTGGTGCTTGGCATTCAAGCACCTCCCTGAGTCCCTGCAAGACCAAGAGTGTTCAAGAGTATACAGGTCCATCTCTCCCAATGCTTCTAAAACTAGAAAGGATAGTTGAGGCTGGCGCGATGGCTACTTACCGTAAGATCCAGGTGTGGTCGGGGCTCACCCTGTGTCCGTGTCGAAGCATTGCCTCGAGCACGTACAACCGGTTTCCACAAGTCTTGGAACAGCCCGCATGCCACACCACCTGAGGGGGCAAAACGGCCAGAGACACATACAAACAAACAAATAAGACAAGACACAACAAACCAACCAAACCAAACCAAACCAAACAAAACCAAACAAACAAACAGACCCCCTTGGCTTCCCCCGAACGGCCGGAAAAAAAACGCCCCCACAGTCCGCAAATTGCGCCGGGCAGGGCCGTAAAGTAGCGGTGCTGCTGGTCGGCTTCTAAGGCCGTGCGGGTGAGGCCCATCTTGAAGACCTGGCGGAATCGGCTGAGGATCCGAGGCTTTGCAGCGTTGGTTTTGTTCATGGCTTCCCAAAAATGCGGCTTTGGTCTTTGTGGCATAGGCTAAGACCTGGGTTCTTGGAATTCCTCGAAACTTGTTGATTGTTCCGTGAGGTTCCCCGAACTACGCCCCAACACAAATGGTCCCCCTCGAAAAAGACACATCCATTTGAAAGAGAAAATAACTAAACAAAAAAGCATTCTGGGATAGCTTGGGACTGGGTGGCATGGTGGACACGTGGAAAATGTGCCCCTTTCCTGTGATACCCAAGTAGGCTCAATTAATATGACGAAGGTTTCAAGAGGAATTCTCTTGGTTTCGCAGAAAGTGGCCTACCCTTTTAGACCTGCGGCCAGTCCCTCTCATGCTAGACCACCCAATGAAACAGGGTTGATTGAAGCCGATGGATTGATCAAAGGGCGCTCTTCAAGGTACTTGAAAAGCTGTTTGGTGCCCTTTGACTATATACTCAGATGCGCAGTTGCCATGGGAAAAAAGCGCATCCTTTTTTGGTTCGTTGAGTTTAAGGGGGAACCCTTCCCCAAAAAAGGAAAAAGGGGCGCCACTGGGCAACCCAGTATAGTTGGCTTACCACATCCTTCATGCCAAGGAGTCTGCTCTCATGGGACAGCCGAACTGCCTTGGCAGACTGGAATCTCAGCCGGTGGTCTGTTAGTGCACCGAACGGACAAGGATTTGTGGATCTAAGCTCACATGTATGGTGTCAAAGCTGCTTGCAGAGGTATGGATGGCGGCTACCTGGACGCAAACTTCCAAAGTCATATGAAAGTCATGGATTCCAACCCCTTTGGTAACCATCCTTCTAGGATGCTTGTTGCTAGTCGCTACTCATCCCTCAAAGCAGCCCCAAAGCAGCCGGCCTGGAGTCGGAACATCTTGTCCTCCACAAGCCCGCTCATGATGAGGCGGTAGACGTGCACCTGAGGCGGAAGTGCTCAAACCAGTGAGCCATGGTCAAACCATGAGGAACTGGCCTCAACGAAGGCTGCTCTCTTCTCTTCTCTTCTCTTCTCTTCTCTTCTCTTCTCTCTCGCTCTCTCTCCCTCTCTCCCTCGGTCTCCCTCTCCCTCTCTCTGTCTCTCTCTCTCTCCCTCTTGCACACCCACACACACACACACACATATTTGCCTCTCCATCAACCGCCATCCTCAGTCTGGCTTGCAAATCTCGATTTCCCCGCCCCTCCTCATGATTGTCGCTCGCGGCCGGATTTTTTTTGCATGCGCACTCGAAAAGAGGGCTTGCCAGTGCAATGCGCACTTGGCCCCACCTCCTTCATCTGGCCGATGCGGTAGGCACGATCAACTGCCTGCGGTCCATGTGAATGTTTAGGACCAAAGAATGCTCTCCGATTTACCAGTCAATCCCACCAACAGGGCGAGTTCTGGAAACATCTTTGAAGAGTACAAGCATGCTTTGGTGATCCCAAGCTACACCTGGCAGGAGAATCGGCTGTCTGGGACTGCTTGCCTGTCGCAGAAGTACCCCCTCTAAAGCTATTTCCGTGATCAAAGCGGAAAACCGACTTGGCAAGTGGTGGCAACGACATCCGCCCCGGACTTCGGAGCGACCATACTAGTTCAAAAGCTTCTGGTTCCCAATAGGACGAATCAACACCCGAAGCCAGGAACCACTGGTTAGCTTGAAGGATTCCGCAGGGAGGTAGGCACAGCTCCATGTCATCCCTCTGTCACACGTTTAAAGGATTGAATCCTGTCACCGACCCCACCACGGCATGCCCCTTCCTGCGCGTCGGTGGCCGGATTCCACGCCTCGGAGCGTGCGAATCCCAGGACGAATTGCTTGCTGGTTCGATGGGCAGGCAATCAGTTGGAATGACCCCGAAAAAATCCTCCCCTATGGTGTCCTTTAAGGGAATCCGCTTCCGGTTCATTCGCAACACCTGGAAGGTTATTCCTGAATAAACGCCTCGTGATTGATAAGGAGTCCATCACTGTTCAGCGAAACACAAACCCATGAATCCACCAGACTGACTAATCCTAGGTCGATACTACGGCGGTTCTGCGCAAGGCTCTTGCAGGTTGGACATCCAACGAGAACCCACTACCCGGCTTTCTTTTCGGCATCGAACAAAGAAAAGGAAATGAGAGCCCCACGATGGAGCAAACTTCTTGAGGGAACGGCCAGGCCAAGTTGCAACAATACTGTGGGCAGAATGCTGCACTCACCCGTTGGGCTGGATGCAACCCTATGATACTGGGAAGAAGCGGATAATGAAGCCTGCAGGATTTTGTCCAGCCACAGTATGCAAAAATCAGCGCCCAACGAGCCCCACCCTTCAAGAGGGAGTCCGTAGAAACCCACCCAAGGGGCGAAAAGCTCGTGGAGAAGCGAGGCGGGGGAAGAAGGTTCAAAACGTGAACCCGCCCAACAAATGTTTAAAAAAAAAAAAAATGCAAAATCTTCGAGGGGTACCTTCCAAGAACGATGGTTGAAAAGAATGGGACATCAGCCCCTAGTCATCGTGGATGATTCAAGGGCCCGCCAAGAAAGGAACCTTCATGGGCATCCTAATTTGCCACAAATGCCAAGCACTTCTTGCCGAACCTGTGTCTGGTCTTTTGTTGCCCAACTGGCTTCTCATAATCAAGCAACAACAAAACCCCTGAAACCACACTCAAAAAGGGTATCATCAGCTAACCAACACACCTCAATCCACAAAAGCAACCACCAATATGCTCCAAGAACTGGCTTCTCATAATCAAGCAACAACAAAACCCCTGAAACCACACTCAAAAAGGGTATCATCAGCTAACCAACACACCTCAATCCACAAAAGCAACCACCAATATGCTCCAAGACTAAGAGGCAGTGCTTTCGTTTTGGTTTGCCCTTCAAACTAAGCTTTACGGGGGGTTCCTCAACATCACAGAAACTGGCCCTTGTAGCAAATCCAGAAACATGACCACATCGGTTGATTGGATGTTCAAAGTTACAGCTGGGGCTGTTTCAGCGTAAGCGTTACCTGCCACTTCAGGGGTTCCCCAAACCCAAAACAAATCGCCACAACCTTCCCCTTCCACAACCCCGAACACAAAAAGCGACGAAAAACAAACAGCGGGGTTGCCTGTACAACCAACCAAAGAGGTACCCGATACCGATACCCCCCCCAAAACAAAACAAGAGCGGTCCTAAAAAAAAAAAAACGCGGACCCCTTCCCCCCCCCCCCCCCGGCCGCCGGCGGATTGTCTGATCCGAGGCGCCGGGTCCACCACCACCACCCGGTCCGCGGCCGTGAGGTTCAGCCCCACGCCGCCCACGGCGGTGGTCAGCAGCATGCACCTCGGGCGCTTCGGCGACTTCGGCGACTTCGGCGAAGGCGTGGGGAGTCTTGTCTCTATAACTTGCTTCCTGAGTGGAAGTAGCCGAAGAAAAAAAGAAAAGTGTTTGGCTGCCACTCTAAAAGACTCGAAAATGGTCTTGTCAAGAAGTTTGAAGTCCATGAACTCAGGGAGTGAGATGAAAACCAGCGGGTTTGGCTTTTTGTGGTTAAACAAAAGAGCATGTCATACCCTTTATGGATGGCTTAAAGGGAAACCAAAAGGGAACCAAAGCCCGAGACAGGCCCAATTGCCAATGGGGCCAAATTGCCACTGGGCAACCTGTCGGCATCTGTTTTATTGCTGCACTCCAAGTGTCCCTGACACTAATTCTGAACGAGTCAAATCAGGGGACCCCAACACGAAACCGCGGAAATCGCCCTACCCGTTCCGAGGGCTCAGGCTGAAAGCGCTCGGGCTGGCTGTTGAACTTCGCCACCTACCCGAGCATCGGTCAAAGTTCAAGACTATGTTGCAAACGAGAAATGTGTATGTTGTGTTTTTAGGTTGGACCCCAAAACGTAGTTGTCCTTTTGGTTTCCCTTTAAAACCATACAAAAGGGGAACCCTCCAAGAAAGGCACACGCAAATGCAGAATCGCATGCCAAGTATCTGAGGCAGACTTGACGGAGTGGATAGGAGCAGACCACGCCCAACCAAACCCACCCCTCTCCCCGTCCGCAACAAGGGTGGCAACACGCAACACCAGGCTGGCAGGGAGACAAGTCAGGGCCCAAACAATTGGACGGGAAATGTTCGTTGCCCATAGAGTGGGACAGACCACCTCTTTTACATTGGGATCCACCTAAAGCTTGTAAAAAGCAAACTGATTTGAACAGGCCAGGTCACAAAACCAGCCGTATTTTGCGGCAAACGCTCATCCCGAAATCCACCCCAAAACGGGTCGGCCTATCGTCAAAGAGAAAAATAACCACAAACTGCGTTTAATCCCAACATCCAAACAGGACCCCCGCACCCACCTCCCGTCCCGCCCTCCTCTCCGGCTGCCCAACTCCCGCGCCTTCTCCGCGCGCGCCTGCGCCTCCGTGAGGCCGTCGATGCGGAGGCACCGCAGGCCTCGAAGGTCGGCGCGGGAGGCCATGTTGGTTGCTATGGTTCACACAACCTCCCGTTGGGGTTAAGCGGGCTTGGTCGGGCAAAAAGGATTGATTGTGAACCAACCTTGGCCGCCTCAAATGAACTCGCATGCATGGCGTCCTTTTGCTCTTTTGGTTCTTGCCTGACAAAAGACACACCTTGCCTTCCCACCAGGGCAGTTCAAAATGGGGATGTTCACTCCCAAAGCTGTGGCATTCCTTTGTTGCTCCTTCAAACCAATCCCAAATGGGACTTGTCAGTCGCTCGCACGTGAAAACCAAGCACAAAACTCGCCTGAATCCTATTAAGATACTTGTGACGGCTTCCATCATGCGCATTCAACAAAAATCACATAGAGCCCCTTTAAGCCCCAATCCGCCGGTGCTAGTCGGGCGATGGTATGGGCTCTCTTAAGTCTAACATGATTCTGCAAACCATGTCAAAGCCGAAGTCGTCGCTAGTTCAGCCACGTAAGGCCCAACCCCCGGGAACCCAACGCTATGAAGCCCACTGAGGCAACCGCCATTGGGCCTCAGGCAGCATATCTGGATCAGGTCCAGCATCTTCACCTCGCACGTGCTGACATGACCTGCGAAGCCTCAAGCCGGAAAACAATATGCGGGGTGACACGGTGACATGCAAATGCCCATGTTCGATGTTGAAGCCAGCAACACGCCGTCGATGGCTCTCAGCCAGAAAGCAGAAATGAGGATCCCGCACAAGCATGGTTTCTGAAGTAAAACGTTGCCATTTCCGCCGCTGTGTAGGGTCAATGTACAATCTACAGTATGTACAGCGGCCTGCGGATGGCCAAAAAGCTTGACAACCATTAAATGCTAGCCTGCCACTGAGCTACTCAGTGGGCAGTCAATATGATTGCGGACAGCGGACTTCCATCCACTTCAGCAAATCTCTGAAGCGGAGAACGTTGGCCTCTGCCTAAAACCACCCTTGGACGACCCCCAACCTCCCGCTCGATGGTCCATCCGGTGGACCCGTGTCCAACAAGCAAAGTGGACGGTCGGGGCCCTTTCGAGAGGATTGCCGTCTCAGCCTTTTTGGAGAAATGGATGGCCCTGAAACCATCTAAACCAGTGCATATCAATCTTCAACCAACCTAAAAAGGACCTAGACGATGGGCAGTCTTCTAAACCCTCCGTTCTGCTTTGATTGGAAGGGCCCTTCCGCTTCTCGGCTCGGGGTGCCGGGCGCTCTGTGAGAACACCAGGGTCCGATGGCCTGCGGCTCAGAACCCAGGCGTCCAAGAGCAAGTGCCAAAGTAGAGACTTGGTGGGGCTGGCCTTCATGCGCCTTCCCACGTAATTCCAAGTTCTTAGATTCTAAGCCTTAGATTCTAAGTCTGTTTGTTCATGAGTCTATGAGTCCATTCTGTTATTTTTGTAATGGGAGGTATTTGTTCATGGTCACAAGTGGGCATTAAGCTGAGCAAGTTCCAGCGAACTGGCATGGGGTTTCGATTTGCGACCCACACAATCACAGTTGCTTTGTCTTTTTCCAGGCGCGGAAACTTATAAGACATTTACCCAGATCAAAGAATTATCGAGTGTTTGTTCAGGCTGATAGGGATTGTTTCGGCCAGTGTGTCTGGGGCCTTGTCTTCATGTGCACGCGCCAAGCTCCAGTAACCCGCCATGTCACCCCACCCTGGCCTCGATTTGCACTTCTTTGGGTTGCTCGGGACTTCGCACTATGGCGTGATTGCCCGAATGGCTGTGGCTCAAAAAACCGGTACCAACATGGAACCCTGGTAAGTGGAAACATGGACCACAACCTGCGTAACCCCCTCCTCTTTAATTTTGAGCCACACTCAAATGTTGGCCACCCAGAGTCCCAGCTCAATGACGTGATCACCCCATCATCATGAAGGTGAAGCATTCCCTCTTCAACGGGTTGCTGTCGGAATGTTGTTGCGTGCTAAATGAGACCAAAACTCCCGTAAGCACATCAGAAAAACCAACCATAAAGGCCTGTTTTTGCAGCAGCACGCCCAACGCAAATCAGCTCCAAGTCAACCCCAAATCCACCCAAAGTCAACCCTAAACCCGCCCAACAGCAGCCTGGATGTCAGCCCTAAATCAACCCCAAACCACCACAAGACCCACCTAAACCACCCTGAACTTAAACCAGCCCCCCAACCAACCAACCAACCAACCAACCAACCAACCAACCAACCAACCAACCAACCAACCAACCAACCAACCAACCAACCAACCAACCAACCAACCAACCAACCAACCAACCAACCAACCAACCAACCAACCAACCAACCCAGCCCTAGTAAATTCCAAGAAGAAAAACTGGGACAACAAAAAAGCGGATACCTATTGATGTGATCTAATACCAAATTCCTGGGCTCCTATTAACAGGATTCCTGAACCACCTGCTGAGGTCCAATAAGATCAGCCGGGAATGGTGGTTTTATTCACTGGTCCCAGCTCTTCTCCTAGGGTGCTTCATTATACAAACCAAAGGAAGTTCCAGACCTCTCTGCTGGGTTCCATGGTTGTTACATCGACTGTATGGGTTGATTTCCTTCAAAGGGGCCGTTTTTGCCCAGAAAATGTCACCCTGCTGCCTGCGGCATGCCATTCCCGCGCCTCGCTGCGCCAGCTCCGGCAGCAGGCGGCTGAGGCACTGGAGCTTGGCGCTCTGCTGCAGCACGTCCTGTGAACCGACCGTTCTCGCCGGCCGAAGGATCAGGGGGCCAGCGAAAAGGGCGTGTGGCACGTGTTGTCTTCGTGTCATTCCGAAGTGATTACCTGGGTGTTGGGTGTAGTTTGATGATCTTGCTGGGAGTTGGGGCCGGGTTGGGCACAATTCGTTCAAGCAGCCAGATCCTGACTGCTCTTGAAGGCGAATGAGTGCCTTTTATGGGGGACACCAAAGCTCGTTTGTGGGGTCTAGCTTGAGACAAAAGCCAGTTCAGGCAAGACCAATAAGAAAACCCCTCCCAAGAGGACTCCTGCTTTTTGATGCCTTCGTTTTGCGGTGGATGTCGTCCAAATGCTGTTGCATCGACTCATGGCGTCTCCAACCCCAACAGCCCCAACAGCTGCCTGGCTGGATTGGTCATGAAAAGTGCAAACTATTCTTGAAAAAAAAACTAACTTGTCTTCCCAAGTGGCAAAGTCCATTGGAGGAAGTGAACCAAGAGCCAGCTTGACCTTTTGCACTCCCCGCTCCTCCTTGGAGTGAGACCTGAGGCAAACGTGCACCAAATGCCGACCGACTCATGCCCAAGGGCCTCAACTTTTCACGAAGCCGCAGTTGGGCTCTCAAACCAACCCCCCCAACATGGAATTCGAATCCTTTGGCTTGCCTTCAAAAAGCCCTTTGACGGGGGTCCCAAACAAACACACCCATGTACCTGGATTTCGCACAAAAACGCGTAATGATGCCTGACACCGTCTCCAAGCCAACCTAACACCCCAAGTCGGTTTTTTCAATAACGCCAAAAGCCGGGTCGGTCTTTGACCCCCTCCACAAAGCCAAACTTTCTGAAACAGCCATTTCCAAAAGGTTGCAAGGTCATTTGGCTGGTCAAAATTGAGTAACCCCAAAATGGCTTGCCCTGCCAAACAGTTGGCTACAACCTGCGGTTCATATTTTCCACCCATTTCCACATTTCCGTCGAGAACCCAAGGCAACCAGGGGGGGATCTTCCCGAGGATGAGCCCTTGGCAGCGTCTTGAGCATCGCCTCGACGTCCCGGCACTCCTCCTAAGACTCAGAGCATGGAGGACCAGGGGAGACTCGCAAAGCAAACCTACACAGAAAGTCGACCCAAACCCATGTACCCTCCCACCCTTTTCGCCTTTACAAGGAAAATGGTCCAAACCAGGACCTCCCGAACGTCAGGTTTCATGCAAATTGGTGGTTCAGCAACAATCAAGAGGCAGGATTCCCTCAACTATTTGCTTCACCTACCCAGGCATTTAGACCCCCGAGTACAGGTAAAAATGGTTCCAAGGCGGCCGAAAGTATGGCGGGGAAAGCGGATCTCACTTGAGACAATGAAAGCATTTGCGCTTGCCAAGTCCGTTGACGTCTAATTTCAAATCCGCGACGCCTCCGCCACATCTGCCGACGTCTCGGAAGGAGCCTCAGGCGAATCAGCGGAAGGACTCTTTTCGCGGAGCAGGAGCGCCAGCCATGATGGACGAAATCAACTTCGCACCAGTTGTGGGCGCTGGGTGCGGAACCACGATAGGAACGCGCGACAAGTGCACTCAAGTCTTGGGCTGGTCTCGAGCCTCAAGTCACCAACTCACAACAGCTAAGGACATGGAGATCATGATCAACGCTACATCTTGAGCCTTAGGGCTCAGGACTTTGTATTTCGCATGTCTTCCTTCACAGCTTCTGGGGATCACTTTGACCCACCTGAGTGACAATCAAAACCTGGTATTAAAACGGTGGACCCAAAACCATGTAAAGAATGAAGAAGGCGGCCGAAACTATATATGGTTGGGACTGTTCCTTACCTAACCTTCACTTACCCGGGTTTTGATTGTGAATCACAAACAGAAGTCTTAAAGCTCCAGTGGCAACCCAAGCTGCCCCGCAAGCCCTCAGTTTGGTCGGAGACCGCTGAGCGCCCGTCGGGCGTCGACTCCTGCCCAAAAACTCAGACAGGTGAAGGCTTTGGGGATCTTGGGGTCTTGGCTATTAAAGACACTGCCTCGCGCAGCTGGTTCCTCATCAGGCAAGCCCCTGTAGATAGACCGCTTCTTGCTTCAAAGCAATTCAGCAAAAGACTAGTTTTTTAGAAGGGCTCCGGCGCAGACTGTTTAGGGCATCCAGTCGCTTCACCGGCCTTGTCCTCTGGGTCCGACAACTCGGCCTGAGTTCTCGATGGCTTTGGACCCGAACCAACTTCTCGACTTTGGACCCGAGGAAACACCGTCTTTTACACAAACGTAGCAACAGGCACCGTGGGCTTGGCACCTGCGTCCTCAATGTCCTGAGGGAACAAATCCCTTGGAACGGAAGTGAAGATGCAAACGTCTCAACCGCGAGCCACATCGTGGCGGTCAAAAAGCCTGGAATCAGCAAGCCTTCAAATCATTCAACTATTGGCTCCTTGGCCCAGTGCCTCCCTCTTGACTGTTCACCTGATGCAACCTTCTCGTGGAGCTTTCCCCGAATGCGCGGCAGAACATTCCAGGACCACTTGCAGCATGCCTTTTGCTTTGGCATGTCAGCCGAGAAGGCCAGCAAATGCACAGATGCAACAACTGCCATGTCTGTTGCTGTTTGTTTGCACTTCTGGCAAAGAATCACCGACCGAGGTGACCACTTGGACTGAAAATAGATGGATTCCACTGGTAAATGAGAACATTCCACCAAACTCAAGCCAGTTGACCGAAAAAGCACCTAGACTATGTGCAACTAGATGGGTCTTAAAACCTGGGGTTGAGCCTGCGTTCTCTCCTTGTGCACACATGTTCCTGGCTCATTCCAACAAGTGTGTTCCCCAAATTGCTGTTGGTGTCCGAAACACTGGGAGGGAACTCCTGCGGCTTGTTGAAGGGACTGACCCCTCGACCCCACCCCGAACAAGCTCACACGTGGGTTGCCCGTCAAAATACGGCCAAGGAGTATCCCAACGGAATGAGGCTTCCCCAACTCCCCAGAACCGAGTTCTTCAGAGACGGAAATGCCCCCCCCAACCCAGCATTGGCGAAGTTTGCACAGCGGCTCAAAGGGAAATCAAAAGCAAAACCGGACATTTTGCGGTCCCCCTCCCTCTATACATACCCCCAGATCCCGGTTTCCCCGCGCCTCGGCTTCTTGCACCTCGGGGCTTTTTCTCGCGTGATTTCCCTTGGCACGGAAGTGGCCCCTGTGTAAACCGGGGCAACGGCAACCATGTCCTTGGCCTGCAAAAACTCCAAAGTGCTTGGAGAACAACAACAGAGGTTGAAACGTGTCCTTTTAGGGGAAATAGATGGCCCTGGTAGATGATTAAACCACCAGGTAAACCAGGGCCATCTATTTTTCTACCAAAACAACCAAAAGGACACCTATGGCAATGGGTTGAAAGCCGATGGCCAAAAGGAGGCTGTCTTGTTGGAGTGTTCTTTGCTACCCTGCAGCCTGTTCTCTTCAGCCGTTGCTCACAAATGAGCGCCTTCTTCTGGATTGAAGTCCTTCCCATGCAACCAACCAAAGTGGTTTGGCTGGTGCTTGGGATTCTCCAATCTTTTGCCAAAAGGTTGAGAGCAAAAGTCCGATCCTTCGCTTGCACCGGATCTCCGGAGATCCATGGATGCTGGAGAGGACTGAACGGGAGGCCACGACCCTCAGGCGCTACAGCCGATTGCTACGGAAATGATCTCTAAACTTCGTTGCTTTCTGCTCCCCTGCTACAAGTGACTAAATTTTAGTGGTTTAATACGGAAAACCCACTAGTTGGCAAAAAGTTAAAGTCCTAACATCCAAGTAAATGCAAAAAGTAAAATAAGCCTCCGAGAGAAGCTACAGAAGAACGGCTGCACCTGCCACAAAACCCTCCGAAATTCAAAAAAAACCAAGATCCGGACTTCTGGTGGATCAAAACTAGGGCCCCTCCAATTCGACCAGTGCCCTATCGCTTCTTCAAATTTTGGCCCTTGACACATGAGGGTGTTTGTTGAGGGTACCCCTCTTGGGCTTTCAAAGGCGAACCACCAAACCGAAACCACCCATTTTCACCATTCCCTCATTCAGACACACGTCCTCCAACACCAAACACGGAGCCTGCAAAGGGTCCAAAATGAAACTGGCCATTCCAGGCGGTTCCTTTCGTGGGCACCCGCCGCACCGGCCGAAGCCCGAAACGCGGCTTGCCCAAGCCCGGTGCCTCCTTCAGCAACTCAGCCCAGTCCTTCACCTTCGGCAGGCGCCTCGGACTTGGGACGACTCCGAGACAGGACACCCCGAGGGGTGACCAAGGTGTCCCATTAGGCGGGAAGTATGTAATGAGAATTTGGGGCGCTCACGAATTTTCCTGGCTGAAACCATGGGGGCAAGAAGATCTGTTTCATGCAGCTTCCCCCCCCCCAACCAGAACAGTTCACAAAACGGTTCCGCAAAAGGCATGGGCTCGCAACGGTTCCCTTCCCATCAAGCCAACGCTAACATGGGTGGGCTAAAAGCTGATGGGGCCGCCGGCAAACCAACACGTAAGCTTAAACAAGCCGTGCAGGAAGAATGTCCAGTCAGGTGGGTGGGGTTGGCCAGATCACGGATCCGAAAAGCGGCTCCTACCACCCCAACACACCACCCCAAAACACACCTCCAAACTTGACCACGTTAATCTTCCCGAGGAGTGCGAGTGTGTGTGTGTGTGAGGTAGTATGTTTAGGGGACCCCCAAATTGGTGTCTGAGTGAAGGGAAAACAAGGGAGTCCCGCTGAAAGGATGAACAATCCAAAAGCACTCGACACGACAAGCATTCATTATGAATTCTTCCCCAAGAGGGCATCCGAACATGGGGAGAGCCCTGGTTCTACGGCAAGTTTGGGGCCGGTTCTTACCCAACATCGTCAAACACCCAACGAACACCCGCCAAGTCAGTCCCTGCTTTCCCTTTCAAGGGGAGGATCTGCAGCCCCTTCCCAGAGCTCTCCGTGGGCCGCGGCAACAGCAGCAGCGGGTGGTTGCAGAGCCGCTTCAGGAGGCCGATGGCGCGGAAGACCTGGCGCATGGGCCCCGGTGGACATGACTTGGGGATTGTCCGCCAACCTCGCTGGGGCGGTTCTCACTCAAAATGCGGCGACAACCTTTTGACGTTCAAGCGCGGTGGCCCATCGAAAAAGACTCCTTCAGATTTCCGTTGGGCCTTATGGTTGCCTAGGTCGATAGGTACATGGCCATACCAACCCAAGCGGAAGGCTGCTTTCACCCTGGCACACGAGCCTTCTACATATTTCCGTTGCGCAACCACGACTTGGACAGGGACCAAGGAGCTGCCCACGCGGGCAGCTCGCCGTTCTTCAGCGATGGCCGGCGATGGTCAATGGCCTTGCTGCATCTCAAGATCATTGAAGCGCCCTCGTTCTTGCTTGCTTCCTCCTTTTATGCGGTTGAAATGCGGGGTCCTTCTACTTCCACTTTTGCCACCACCGGCATGTCACCAGGTGCTATCACGGTGGCCACGGGCAAGGGCGGCATGGGTTGCTTCATGGCCGTGGCTTCAAGCCCCGGTGGCACCATGGCATCATTTCCCACAGATCTCGTGCTCCGCGGCCGACGACCGCAAAAAAAAAGCCCGGCAAGTTTGTCTTGGCGCTGACCAAGAAGTATCCTCTCTGCAGCGATTGTCAACAACGAGCCCCCCCCCCCCCCGGTTTCCTTCAACTCCGATTTCTGATCGGATAGGTGGTTTCTCAAGTATCGATGGTACCTCCTTCGCCTTTCTGTGAAAAAAGCTTCTTGCCAGAAGGTGTCTCAACATATCCATCCGTGACTCTCTACAGCAACTCCACTTGCGCAGTACCGGTATGAGGTGAGAAGGCACCAGCACCTTTAGCTGTCAACGTTTCACAAGAGCTTGATGATGAGCCAAAGAGCTGTAGGCATTTGCCTTTGTCCCAAAATTAGGGACCCCCAAATGCCCACTGAGTGGATCAGTCAAAACAGTCCGAACTATTTTTCACCACTACTTCTCAAAAAGTTGCGCAAAGTCCAGGAACTCAGGCAGTGGCTGTGAATTTTAATGGGGAACCCCCCGAAAAGTCCTTGGTGGACATAAATCCCCACCTACATGAGGTCCACCCAAGGGTCCCTAATTCAAAATCATACAAGTGAGATCATCACCCCACCCTCTCTTCCCGCCGAGCGTTTTCTCGCGTTGCCGAGCCCTCCGCCTCGATGCCCAGCTTGGACTTGTGGCATGCCTCCCGGATCACCTCGCTGTTCTCCAGCACCTCAGGTGAGGCGAGGTGCAAAATGGTTGGTGCCCAAAACCCTAAACCGGGGCTGGTTGCAAAGGGAATCCAACAAGAAACCAACCAGGTTTTTGGAGGCAGGCACCCTTTTCCGGGTGATATTGGGGGCGTTTCAAGCGAAAATCCGCCACCAATAAAAGGGGTTTACCCCGATTTTGAGACGAGATGAAAGGATGCTTCCGACTTATGCATAGGTATGTTGCAAATGTTCCCACATCTTTGGCTTTGGACCATGTTGGTGGCTTCCAAGGACCCCTGGAATGGAGCAACACGCGTGGCCTTCTTGTACATGGCCACCTGCTGCTCGCTGGGATGCAGCCACACCTCAGATTCGGCGGCGCTCAAAAATCGGGTCACTCCAAAGCATGGCTTGCCCTGGCAAACAGAAACGTGGACTCAAACCCGCAGTCCCCTGGTTCAACTTTGACCCATACCCAGATTGCCGTAGAACACCATCACACGTTACCAAAGGCAGAACCAAAGCAAGACAGACTCGACACCTTGAGCCATGCATCAAAACCAGCCAGTGGATCGCCCAATGCATCGCCGCTGCGAAACCCGCCAGCCACGTGCCGAATGCCAGACGCATTCGACGTTCCCCCACCCATGTCGCATGGGTCTGGATGGCCATGGGTCATAACCTATGCCTCCATTTTGGGGCACATTAACACCCATGTACTTCCTGTTTTGATGTTCACCAGGGGCACAGGGTTTTGACCCACAGCCATTTTGGAACTGGGGGCGCCCGGCAAGGGTCTCCTTCTTGGGCGGCAGCTTCTTCACCGCCTCGAAACACCGGCCAGCGAGGCGCCGGCTGCCCTGGTTCGAAGAAAATTGCAGCGGCCCCAGTCCGGTTTAATTGAGTTGGTCCGCTCACCGATTTGAAACCCACGATTTACCCCTCCTACAAGCACTTCGCACCGGGAGGGTACCTGAAAAATCGGAAATGCTTCTTCTTGAAGGGAGGAACCACCCTGTTGCTATCTTTGTCCAGAGGCTAAGCAAACACTTGAGCGGGTCTGCTTTCAAGTCTTGCAACCACCTTCCCAGAGCTCCCAGCCCTTCTGACATCTGAGTTATTGGCTCCTTCCACATCCTCCGCATTGTCCTCGAGTCGAACGAGCCGCAACGCAGCTGGTGTTGCCGGATGCGCCGGCAAAAACCTTCAAGGAGTGACCATGACCAATGACGATAATCATAACCATGAATTTATCCGGAACCTTGTTTCTGCTGAAGCAACTCCCGGAAGGAGTCTATGACCATCCCTCAAAGGTGTTGTGACCTTTGCACCTACAGACGCTGCCCTCAAGGAGCGGGCGCAGACTTTGGCTGCAAGCGACGCCCAGTCTCGGGGTGCCCCAATATTGAAGCCAATAACTTGGACTTGACCGACCTTTCAATGCAATCCAAGGCCGACCCTCATCGAACCACCTCCAATTCACAAAAAGCAGTGGAAAAACAAAATCTTAAGCAAATGGAGGTAGGGGACCAGAGAACTCATGCGCTGTTTGGCTCCCAGCTTCACGCAGGCCAAACAACTCGCCCGGCCTCCATCTCCACATCCTCCACGACATCCGGACCTTCGCCTGGCGGCCGCCGTCGGAATCGACGTCTTCGAGCTCCGCACAAGACGTTGGACGTGTTTCCCCGAGAAAAGCATGGGGCCATTGGGTGGGTTCCCCCAAAAGGTCCTGGCACTCTCGGGGCGCTGCGTCACTTTAGAGGGTGCATCACCCCGGTGAGTTGACGTGACATTTAGTTGAAACTTCCCTCCCCTCCACCCATCCCCCCTCCCCCTCGCCTCCCATACCGGTACTCGTCTTGGTGCGCCGAAGGAGGTGGGGGCTAATCAGCGCCTGGGCACAGACTGTGGAGTGGCCCGAGGGAACGACAGGTCAACATCTCAAGCATCACCGGGCGCCGTTGGCCCCTGATTCGTCACTGTAAACTGGGCATGAACGTTCAGTTCCTCGCAGCGCTGAAGTTGCATTCGAATCCCTACTCGTTTCCAAGCCTCAGAAGTGGCCCGGCTTGCGGTGGCAAAAGAGGCGATGGCAACACAGCCAGGGCTGCCGCCCGCCACCCCAAGCCATCTGGCTGTGGGTCAAAAATAAGGTAACCCCAAAATGGCTTGCCCTGGTAAATGGAAACATGGACCAAAACCTGCGGTCCGACTCCTGGTGCTTTAATTTTGACACCATGCTCATCTGCCGTTCACCCCCCCCCCCCGCCCTCAGCTGCTCCGCCAGGTGCTTCTTCAGCTCCACCGCCCAGACCTGGCGAAGCGGAGTAGTGGCCGAATTCCGCTGTGGGTCAAATCCAAATCGTACCCCCGGTGAACATCAACCAATCCAACCACTAAAATAGGTTCTAAAATGGGTGGTGCACCTACCCCAAAATGGTACCAAAATAGGAAACCTAAAATGGGTGGTGAATTCACCTACCAAAATGGGTACCATTGGTTTTGACCCACGGCCATTTGGCAATCCGGCGAGTCCAAAAGCGCGCTCTATGGGAAACCCTCGGACACAAAGCTGTTCGACGTTTGAAAGAAATGTGTCCGGTTCGCCTTCTCAAAGAAAACCATACCACCATGTACAGTTCAGCTGTGAGGCTCCAATAGGAGAGCAAACTCCATGAGTCTCTAGGCCGTTCAAAAAGCATGGGCTCAAAACAGCATGATAAGAAAAAAGACTGGGCCGCCCGAGCAACTAATGGCACAAATATTCGCATGGTTCACAGGAAGGATCGTTGGGATGTCTCTTGAACAGCCCACATGACAACCAAAGATTCTTCCCAACATTGATCCTGGATTAGTCAATCCCTAGTTGACAGGGTGTGTCCCACTTTTGTTGATAGGGTGTCCCATTGTTGGTGGAATCTTCACTTGGGGGGAACTGCCCATTGGTCCACCAGGCGGATTCCTCCGGAGTCGAAAGCCCCCGCCTTGGCACCCCGCACGCTGCCCCTGTCGATGGGCTCGCTGAAGGTCTTCACGAACCTGCCATGCGGCGGGCGGCGTGGAGCTCAGAGTGCCATTCGGGTCTCCAAACCCTCCACTGGGTGCCACACTTTGCGGTTTCTTCTCACGATGGATGGCCGCCTTGACCAAAAACTGATGGCATGTGTGGTGCACAAGAAAATTGCAGCTCAGTTCCCTTCTCGAGAGTCAAAATGTTCAATGGTTCTACTGGGAAACTAATCACGGCAAGGGAGTCGGCTTAGAGGGTTTCAAGAGAAGGATGGCGAAGGAGCTGAACCACACTCGCAATTGCCGATTTTGTCACCAACGAAAGGCATTCGAATCACACACACACACAAACATGCGAATATGGCCCAAACCCGCCACCAAACACCGTTTCATCCGTTTCATGAAGCGGAGGCCTGCCCAATGCTTGCGTCAAGCGCATGAGCCCCTTTTCGCCTTCCCTGGTCAAACACCGTAGGCAGGAAGCATCCATAGATCTCTGAATTGTCCCAATAGAGAACCGAACCTCGCACCAAAAAATCGCCGGCCAAAGGTGCCAGCAGGGCGTGGCATGGTTTCCTAGCAGCCCCGGCTGCGCAAAGTCCATGAGCGCCCAAAGGTCCTCCGGTCGTGGCGCCGGTCGACTCAAGGAACGTCCGGCTCGTACATGTGGTCATGCTGCATTGCGCTTTGCATGTTGTCTCAGTCTCTTGACGGAGCATCGCTATACCACCTCAAACTAGCGAAAACCTCTTCCCAATTCGGACCACATCGTTCATGGCGCAAAATGTCATGGAGGCATGTTTCCATCATGCTTGTTTCAGGGGAGATAAGTAAAATCTCGCTATACAATTGATGCATACATGGGCTGGACTATTTGTGCTGGGCTAGAGTCGGCTTATCCATAGCTTGGCTGAGCTAATTATGAGCATTTGGCCTACATCAGGGAACACCCGTGAACACCCAATACAATATGTCATTCTTGTGCAACCAGCAAACTGAACAGCCTGCAACAAAGCGATGCCTACCATCTCTGCAACACATTGTGCGGGCCTCATCTTGGCTAACAACTGTGTTGGCAGCCTCTATCATGGCATGTATTGCCTGCCCCGCCCCCCCCCCCCCCCCCCAAAAAAAAAAAAAAAAAAACGGCAAGGAACCGCAAGCAACACCAAACTAGATTTGGCAATACCCAACTAAGTTCTGGGAATCTGAGATTAAGTATTGGCAATACACAATTTAGACTTGGCAACACTGACACTAACTCGAGTATGGCAAGTCCAAATCCACCCAGACCGCCCCCTAGATCCCCCCCCCCTTCCACTAAAGCGGCTCCAAATGACTATTGGCACTCTTCAAGGAAGGGGGGCTGCACTTTGCCTTCCATGTGACCTATCAGCTTCCGAAAGCATGGCCCTTGCGGCCGTTGCAAGCTGCCCCACCCCGGGAAGCCCACGGCCCCATCTCCTGCAAGGCGTTCTGAACCGGCGTGCCAGTAAGGAGAAGGCCTGCATCACAAACGTGACATATGCAACGACGGTTCAACATGAAGATAGGATCGGTCGACGGATTATCTGCGCTCCCATCTTGGACTTCAGTCGATTCAAAACAGAGCTCTTCAGCTTGCGAGTCAAACGGCATGAATCAGCTTCCGCGGGATTTGTGCCATCACGCATGTGATTGTTTGGGTGTTTCTTGCGAAACAACAGAGCAAAAACCAAGGCAAATCGAAGGGTGCTTGCCAACACACCTGGCACTATACGGCACGGCTCAAATCCGTGTTCCGAGAAATCTTGGCAAATTGCCGTAAAGGACTTCATGGGTTCTACCTGCAGATCGGCGCGCCCGTTCAGACAAATAGCGCCCAGAAGAAATGCGGCGCAAGCGGCGGCTGTTGGATTTCAGCTTGCGCAGGCTCTTGGCCAGCAACGAGGACATGTTCTTCATCCTGGCGATCGAGCGCCGTGCCGAGACGGGCGTAGCTTTGGGAACGTAGACGGATTCCACGGGCAAATGGCTCGAAACCAAGCTGAAACCTATTCCGTCTATTTTCAGCCGACCTGATACTTGGGAAGAATGCATGTATATTTGGAAACCTTTCGCGTTTCGGCCCAGGTGGCTCCACCCTCGAAAAGATTGGTCAGCCCCCTTGAACTGTTTTGCTCGACATCCCTGGCCGTTTGGGCTTAAGGTGATGGCCTGAGCCCTGAGCTGCGCACATGGGAGTCATTCAAGGGTGCTTCATGGAATCTCAGCATCACTGCCGATTCGAGGTGGTGTCGCAATCAAAAGAACAGGGTGAAAGCCAGGCGAACCCAGCGACATCCGCCGGGTGTTCTTTGGTCCCTTACACGCCCGACCTGTCAAATTTCGAGCCGCGTGCAAAAGCAGGAGCAGTGCTGACAACCCGCTGAGATACAGGTCTGTCCGGTTTGTTGTCAAGGTTTGCACAGACCCAAAACCAGGCAGGAGGGGCGCTGTTCAAATCGTAGACCTCGAACACATCATAACACATCCCCCAAAGCAACCAAGCAACCATTGGCAGGTGAAAAAGTTCCCTGCAACTGTTGGTAAGGAAACCGCAAGAAGCGAGTAACCCAGGAACCAACAATCCTCCGAAATCTTCTGAGTTCTGCAAAGGATGGCAGCAGACTCCTGAAGACCTGGCAGCCCAGTCCCAACCATAGGAGCTGCGACTTTGCACCAGCTCAAGAAGGTTGTGATTGTTAATTCAGAGCTAGGGCCTTGCCGGCTAATGCCTCAGTGATATCTAAATAACCTAAATAACTTGAATCAATTGATCGGCCATTGCGAGCGGCACCAGGGATGTTTGCGGTCCCGGTCCCCGTACATATCTAATATGTCAAAACAAAAAGGCAGACCCAAAGAACGAGTGTCTGGATGTGCCTGCTGTTTCCCGTTTCAAAGCAAGTTGTGAATTTGTCATCTTGATCCCGTTTCGCCTGTGTGCCTCATCGCAAATCACCAGGTCCCAGGGCCTGGTGCGTGGCTTGGGCCAATCCGATCACTGTGTTGACCCCAGATAGCGGGGAGCCGCTCCAAAAGTGATGAAGAGCCACTGAACGGGGGCACACTATAAGTCAACCAGAAGGTTATGAATCCGGGGTCAACATTAACTGGATCAACTGATGGGCTTTAAACATCGCCTGGGGTGATGCGGGGGACTATATGCGAACATACGGTTTGTTCAACGGTCCCTAGTCCCCGTGTGCTTGGGAGAGCTATCGTGATGCGAGGCTGCAAGGGTCTGTTTGCAAGTTGCGCTGGCAGTCTTTCTTCTGGAGGTTGCAATTGTATAAAGCCAAACTAGACCTGCCTTTGCTACAGGTTTGATGCATGCCGTTGACCGAAAATGCAGCACTTGACCGGGTGTGTGTGTATCATCTTGGTGCCGGTGTTCCCCGGATTTTGAAAGCACTTGACCGGTGTTCTCCTCATTTTGGTGGCGGTATTTTCCTGATCGCAAGAAGCAATTGCACCAAGATGGCTATCGGAGCGCAGCAAGGATAAGCCCCTGGCCCCGCTCCGTAGTGGAAACACAGCTCTCTCCCCAAATTCCCTCAAGGACACACCACTACAAGGAACTCAACAACCCACTATTCAAAGGCCATCAGATCTTTTACCCCAGACTCTTCCGAGCAGATTCCGAGGGAAACCGAGGCGCCTGGTGCTGCCCACCACCGGCAGCTCGCCGCCGGGCGCCTCTGGCTCCTGCTCCTTGGCTGGAGCCCTTGGAACCCTTGGAACCCTTGGAGCCCGTGGAGCCCGTGAAACCCGTGGTGGCGGGATCCAGAAATCGCACCACTTGGAATCCATGGTTGAAACCGCTGGTTGGAAGCTACAGAAAAATCCGTTCAGGGTTTGCTAGGTGCTGCGAAATGGATCTCGTCCATCCGCAGTATGGAGCCCTTGTTAGGGGAAGGGAAAGCCACGCGTAAGTGTGAGGATCCGCGGCAAGATAGAATGATCCATGGCTGGCTGATCCATGCCGCCAGAAGAACACTGGAGTCTTGTCATTGTCAAGCCCCTAGGATCCTGTCCACTAACAGCCTTCCATGACCCCAGTCAGGTTGGGCAACGTAGGGGGGAAGGCCCACCCCCAACCAACCAACCCCAAAATCACCCTGAACCAAGCTTCAAAAGAAATCACACCAAACCCACCCCCTAAAGCCAGCCTAGACAATCTCACTGGCTGAGTGGATGGCCCAAAAAAAGTGAAAACTTTATATTGGTCTTCCCAAAAAGTTTAAAGTTCATGAACTCAGGAAGTGAGATTAAAAACAAAACAAAAAAACATTGGGATTGCTTCTTGTTAAAACCCAATGCATGTCATACCCTCTATGGATGGCGTACCCCTCAGGAAGCGAGCAATCCCCAAAACCCACCCGACCCTGGCCTCCTCCGACTCCGCCTCCTTGTCCTCCCCGTCATCGTCGTCCAGCTTCCGGCGCTTCGAGGGCTTCTCCCCGGGCGGCCTCGCGCCGCAGGAAAAACGCGAGCGATGTCCCACTCCCCCGGATGCTTCTTCCGGAGAGCAACCCCGCCAAAAGAAACTTTGTGTGTATGTGCTCCTTTCTTGGGGGGAGGGGAGGGATTGATTCTGTGAACCATTTTTGTTGTAAGATGTTTCTGTTCGTCGCTATGAGCATTTTACATAGGGAGGCGCCACTTGTAGTGCATGTGGGAAGTGAAGCATAACGCATGGACAAACAACCCCCCTTCACCAGCATGGAAAATTGCAGTGCCAGAGGCGCAACCCGACATCAAGTCTTGCCCGAATCAGTGCTCAATCAGTGCTCAATCAGTGCTTGGATGTGGCTCCAACGAACGAGGGTGTAGCACGTCTTGCAAAGCCCCCCCCTGAGGAAACAAGAAACAAGCCACTCCATCCAGTCCGTTTGCGCGTCATGGCCGTCATGGCCATCACAAAACTCAGGGCATCTGGCACCCGCCTGCCGCGCCGCCGCGTGGGCTCTGGCACGTCCTCCACCTGAACCTTGCGCTCCCAGCAAAAAAACACGCCTCTTTTCGCGCACAACGAGGCCAGTTGTGCTGAGATCAACGAAGAAGGCGCTCGAAATGAGAAAAGAGGCAACCACAACCTTGAGGTCTTCTGTCTCAACGAGATGCCGACGATTGGCATGACGGCTCCAACATCCCCACCGTGCACTCTACCGTTGAGGTGCCCTGGAGCACACTGGATGGGTGCTCCTTGCCCTGGCTGTTGGGGTTGAAACTTTGACTTTTCAGATACGGCTGTGGGTCCAAACCAATGGCACCATTTTGGGGTAGGTGCACCGCCCATGTTGGTCCATTTTAGTGGGGATGGGGATGTTCACTGTGGGTACGGGCTTTTGACCCATGGCCATACCTCTAAAACACATAGGTCGCTCCAACTCGCGTTGCGAGGCCCATGCCCTCCCGCCCAAAACAAAGCCGGGTCGCCTGCAAAAGCTCTTCGCAGTTGCTCACCAAGGAGTAGGACGTGAGCAGCAATCCTTTCAACGGACGGGCCAGTGATGGGGTGGAGGACGACGCGGTGGGTGGACACAACACGCCTAGCGTCCGAGCCACAAGTGCAGTGGATGCCTTCGATTCCAGTACGGTAATAGTGCTACAAGGAGAGCTTCATGAACTGGGTGTTTTCGTTGTGAACTCATGCCCCTTCATGCCAGATGCGGCGATGCAAAAATCGTCGAACGGCCCTGGCTTTGAGACATTCCCGTGTCAGCCCGTATCGCTGGCATCCAAAGCATCGAAAATGGCTCTGCGCAACCTGCCCTCCGCCTGCTTCTTGCATGTACAATGACCCGCTGTGGAAAAGCGACTTTCAATAACTTTTGCGGGAGAATTAAAGTGAGCATGCTTGCGAGTTCTCACAGTTGCCTTTAGGGGTGGATCTCATGCTCACCACCAGTTCAAGGGCGGTGTTGAGAGCGTCACGTTTCTGCGCTCAGCAAGCCATGGCAATCATCTGTCTCTCACCCTGCAAAAAAAAGCAGCTCCCGGTCCCGAAAGGATGAGCTCCGGCTTGGGATGCTTCACTACTCCCCATATTGGAATAGTCGAAAAGTGGAACCCTGATGAGCTCAACCCCAAACAATTGCTCCTGGCCATGAACTCCCCCCCCCCCCCGCCTCCCATGGGTCGCCGCAAGCCCCGCAGCGCCTTGGCGCGCTGGGCCGCGGTGCCGTAGTAGACGTACCTGGAGCCAGCCCCCGCCCCCGCCCACCCGGAAGCTGACGGGGTCCTGGAAAACGTGCTTTACCTTGTGGGTGCAGGTCAGTTGGGGCTGGGGTGTGGATTCCACTAGGCAAATGAGATTAGAAACCAAACACCGTGCAATCTAGCTATGTTCAACCAAAACTGATCTAAAAGGAGAGTGTGTGCTGAAGCTCCACGTCACAGACACGGACCATGCTGTTTGAATTTAGGGGAAAAGGTGAGGCGTATCCCTCATGTTAAGCAACAATATGGGCAAATTTTGATAATTCCCACATATGGGCGGCGAGCTTGTTAAAGTTCGCCCAAAACAATGGCCGTGAGCTACAGCAACCCGCACCATCGACATGAAAGCCCTCCTGACGATCTCAAAAACTGCACCTGGAAAGCCCGAAGGTGGCAACAAGACAGCTTGCCTCCCCGTTTGCACCCCACCAAAACGGGCTGGACAAGGACAGAATGGCTCACCTAGCTGACCTAGCTGCCAAGCGCAATGGCCAACTGGCAACTCCAAACCTCCAAGCAACAAGAGCCAAGCACAATGGTGTTAGCATCGCCGCTCATAGCAAGGTTCCCAATGTGCAAACACCTCCCTCTTCACCTTTGGTGAGGAAACCATGATGCATGGTACCCACACGCTGCTATCTGATGGGCAAGTTCAGCAGTGGACAAAACCTGCGTTGGATGCATGTGCCTGATAAACACCAATCCAAAAATAAGTAAAAGCGAACCTGTAAACCCTCCTGAAGACAAAACAATCCCAATGTACCCGTAATCAATCCCCCCAAGAACCGTGCCCTCAGTTCGGTGCGCGGCCCTTCAGCCCTGCAACCCTAACGGGGGGGCGCACACGGGCCAACCTGGGCACCATAGCCTGGCCTCGCGGCCCCACCTGGGCGGATGGATCTGAACGGCAAGGGTCGGAAAACTGGACAGTGCAGGTACATACCAATGTGCTACCAGTAGATCACTGGACTTGGGCTTGCAACGAGCAAGAAGCACGTTCAAGAAGAAGCGTGGGTTATCATTCAGACTTTGTCAGAACCATCGTTTTCCCTCAAGAAAGGTTTACTCACAGTCTGATTGCAGAAACACGCATGTGTGTATATAAGGGACATCCTTGACCTAGTGGAGCAAGCCATCCCCACCCCGTTGAATATCCCTCTTTTGGAATTCCCCTCGGAATGCTCCAGGACCTCAGCCCCCTCCCCCACCCCCGAGCCCCCTCACCCCCACCCCCATCCCCCCCACCCCCAGCGCCCTCCAAAACCTACCACAAGGCGCTGGTCCAGCAGCGTCACCGGCATCACCAGCAGCGCGTGGGTGGCCCCCGCCTTCCGCGCCCCGTTCAGCAGCGCGCAGACCTGAGAAATGCATGTCTATGTATGTTGCATGCATAACATAACATAACATAACATAACATAACATAACATAACATAACATAACATAACATAACATAACATAACATAACATAACATAACATAACATAACATTACATTACATTACATTACATACATACATACATACATACATACATAATTACATTACATTACATTACATTACATTACATTACATTACATTACATTACATTACATTACATTACATTACATTACATACATACATTACATTACATTACATTACATTACATACATACATACATACATACATACATACATACATACATACATACATACATACATACATACATACATACATACATACATACATACATACATACATACATACATACATACATACATACATACATACATACATACATACATACATATACATACATACATACATACATACATACATACATACATACATACATACATACATACATACATACATACATACATACATTACACATTACATTACATTACATTACATTACATTACATACATACATTACATTACATACATACATACATTACATTACATTACATACATTACATTACATTTACATTACATTACATTACATTACATTACATTACATTACATTACATTACATTACATAACATAACATAACATAACATACATTACATTACATTACATTACATTACATTACATTACATTACATTACATTACATTACATTACATTACATTACATTACATTACATTACATTACATTACATTACATTACATTACATACATACATACATACATACATACATACATACATACATACATACATACATACATTACATACATACATACATACATACATACATACATACATACATACATACATACATACATACATACATACATACATACATACATACATACATACATACATACATACATACATACATACATACATACACATACATACATACATACATACATACATACATACATACATACATACATACATACATACATACATACATACATACATACATACATACATACATACATACATACATACATACATACATACATACATTACATACATACATACATACATACATACATACATACATACATACATACATACATACATACATACATACATACATACATACATACATACATACATACATACATACATACATACATACATACATACATACATACATACATACATACATACATACATACATACATACATACATACATACATACATACATACATACATACATACATACATACATATACATACATACATACATACATACATACATACATACATTACATACATACATACATACATACATACATACATACATACATACATACATACATACATACATACATTACATACATACATACATACATACATACATACATACATACATACATACATACATACATAC
>CAUJNA010000015.1:94809-119809 GCA_963377175.1 Effrenium voratum | reverse complement strand
CCGGAGGTCTCCATGGGTGGGGCTCTCTCCCCGTCCCCGTCCGAGAAAAGCCGGCGGCTTGAAGCAGCCAAAAGGGAACCGACCTGAAAAACCCAGAACTTTTGTTGGGGGTGCTGCGGTGTTGGGTCACACCCGCTGTCGCTCGTAGATGGCAAACGTGCGGTTCTGTCAAGCTACACACTCGCGCGAGGGTGGCTCTCTTGCGCCACATGGCTTCGAATCGAGGTAGGTGCAATTGTGCAAAGTCATACATACAAGCGTGTTGTTGATCATAGGTATATACAACGCACATTCTTTCCTGATCCTTTTCAACGAAAAAACACGAGCAACGCGCCCACCCCGCACTCTCCTCCCCCGGCAGCTCCATGAAGCCTGGCGCTGCGGGGCGCCAAGTCGTGGGTGCCTCCCCCGCCGCCTGGGTCAAAAATCGGCACATCGAAACGCCCGGGGAGCTTGCAAACGAAGGCAAAAACCGGCCCCACGCTTGGGGGAGCTTCGTCTGTTCGAAAGGAATCCTACCTTAACATATGCCAAAATCACTTCAGGGCATCCCAGTGAGTGCTGATGGTAGAAGTAAGAGTTGCTTCGGAACCACTTGCAGCATCCAAAACGAATCACAAGCCATGAGGGTGGAATTGGAACCTGGAGGGTTGAACCGAACATTGCCAATTGGAAGCACAAATCACAAATACCATGAATCAAAAGAAGCCAGAAAAAAAGTCCGGGTCATCTCAAAACTAGACACAGTGCCAACTTCATCCTGACCAAACTGACCAGCCCTATAATCCCCCGAAAATCCCAAGGGTGCCAACTATGACCACTGCCGACCCACTGCCCAGCCCTTCCTAACCATTCCTACCATCCCGATGATCCGATGATCTCGATGCGGCACTTGTGATTCGACTCATTTTGTCCCTGAGTAAGCCCCTTTTAGTTTCCGATTCATTCATGTTTTTGCTTCCGATTCGTGCTTCTGCTGATTCGTGCCTCTGATTTGTCCCTCCCAGCTTCTGCTTCGTCTCATCAGTTTGTGATTCGGGTTTCTGAATCTGCTGGCAGCTCGTTTTTCTGCATCAGGAGGGACGGCATCAAATGGCACATGATCTTCTCCATAGGCCTTCACTGAGACCGTCAACCATCGATTGAAATCCCCACAAAGAGACTTGTCTAGAAATGCAATTGTCAGATTCCACGCAAACCGCAAGCGAAAATCTCATCAAAACAAACGTGGGTCTGAACACCTCCCGACCTCAAGGGGTGTGGCGGTCCCCCCTTATCATTGCTCTTCCCCGCAAGCAGTATCATGGAGCTGCGACACAAACTCCGTGCCGGGGTCGCAAAAATCGTCTATGTGGGCCCCAGATTTCTGATGGGTCCTAGTTCCTCGTTAGCAACAACCGCTTCTCTTGGAATTCTGTTTTTCTTGACAAGCAAAAGGGAAGAGACACAGCCATGGTCACCTCGAAAAGGGGAGAAAAAAATGGATGCCGGAAGAAAACGGAGATGCACCTCTGGGAACCCGGCCCTCGCAGGCGTGGGCGTGCCCTCCAGTCTCAATGCCTGGAAGGCCCAAGTTCAGGAAAAGAACTGGGGCATCCGGACCATGGGCCCCCAAATGGCCCTGGGTCAAAATCCAAATCGTGCCCCCAGTGAACATCCCAAGCCCCACTAAAATAGACTGAAATGGGTGGTGCACCTACCCCAAAATGGTACCATGGCCTCTAACTGTTTTCCATCTGGGACACTTGTTCATGCTTTTTTGGTGGGGAAACCTTCATGGTCATCCCCATGAAAAGGACCTTTTGATCCCCATGATGTGATGCTGCTAAAACGTCACACCAAGGTTGACCGGAGATGGAATACAAATTCCCAACGTGGCAAAGTAATTAAAACGACGTCCAACCCAAATTGGCCAAGCAAATCGTTGGGCAAAAATAGTTGAGCAAAAAATACATGGTTAGGAAAACCAATGGGTGAAAATGCCGCCCCACGTGGTGTTTTGACTCCCACCAAGCCCGCCGCCTGACCCATCCACTTCCGCTGTCCCCAAACCCCCCGCCTGGAGCTCGGCCTCCTGGTCCTGGATCATCTGCTTGGCCTCGTGGGCGCCCATGTAGTCCTCCGAACCAAACCCATCGGCTCCCCCAACGACGAGGAAGGCGGGGCGAGGGGCGGGGCGTCGGGTTCTTTTTTTTGGGGGGGGAGCCGAACCGGGTTTTCGGTGTTCCTTCTGGTGGGTGTCGAAAGGGGATTCTACGGGGCATTTTACAGACCTCAGCCGCTTTCTGGGGGGTGTCTGCTTTGAGACAGAAGCTCTCATGGCCTGGTCCAAAGTAAATGACTTAGGTTAGTTTTAAAGTACCCCGGCAACCCCATTGGAGCATTCGAATGATTTAGGGATCGAGGTGTTTGTGTATTTTATGTGTTCCATGGTGAAAGTTCAAAGGCGGCCGATGCCAAGCGAACATTTGCTTGTTTCCGACTCATTGGTATACACAGCTATCTGGCAGACCCCATGTGTGCGATCGCTTGTTTTTGCGTATGTACACAAGGGGCCAAGGGGTGTGCTCTGCAGGCTCCCCACAAGCTGGACAAGTCGAACCCTCGAAAGATCTGGCTTTCGAAAATCTGACACAGGAACATGTCAGATTCTCAGAGCCTCTGGAAAACAAAGCCACAAAAGATGCAACCACCGCCGCCGCCAGCACCGCGGGACTCCCCCGGCCTCCTCCTCCAGCTTTTGCGCCTTCATGGCTTGCAGCTCGGCGAGCCGCGCCTGGCGGCAAAGGTCGGGCGCACATGGCGAACCGTTCGCGCGTTTCGTGCCCCCGATCCGAAGAAGCAAAAAATCGGCGTCAAATGGAAAACCCCGGCTTTCCTTCAATTCCGACACCTGGCGTCCAAGGAATCGCCCCAAAATCACAGACCAACGTGGCCGCACTTGTCTATGTTTTGGTTTTTTTCCAGGACTACCCAAGTTTCCATTGCCGAACAGTTGAGATTGCAACGGTGAGCACAGCTGGTAGAAGCTAAAGCTTGAGTGGTAAACCTGTTCTTCAAGGGTCAACAAGGACCCAACCTCAGCAAGTAGCAGACTTTAATTGCTCGTTCCTTCAACAGCCCAGCAAGGCCCACAAAGCCGATTTACAGGAGCACCCACCCCCGCCCGCCTTGCACTGGGCCACTTTGCTGGCCACGGATTGGCGCCTGGTTTCCCGCTCAGCTCGGTGGGAGTGCATAGAGGCCATTTCAAGAGGATGTGCCTCCTTGCAACTGAAAACAATGTGTCCGTACGCCCGTCTGTCCCTACCTGCCTGCCTGCCTGCCTGCCTGCCTGCCTGCCTGCCTGCCTGCCTGCCTGCCTGCCTGCCTGCCTGCCTGCCTGCCTGCCTGCCTGCCTGCCTGCCTGCCTGCCTGCCTGCCTGCCTGCCTGCCTGCCTGCCTGCCTGCCTGCCTGCCTGCCTGCCTGCCTGCCTGCCTGCATGCATGCATTGCGCCACTGAACATCAATGAACATCAGAGCCAATTTGTCCTTACACTTCACGAAAACATGTGCAACCGCCGCGACGCCCCACCTTGGCGTGGCTAGAGCGCCTTGCGCCAAACTCAACGAACCGAAGGCGATCGATCCCCTAGTTGCCTCACACCGACTCGCAACATCATCCTCCTGAACCAACAACTGCACACCAGTCACTGGCTAAGTCTATCGTTGAGTTGGGCCGGTCTGGTCGTGCTTGTTTGGTCCATCCCGCCATGTCTCGAGCATGGACTTGGATTCTGAAGCCGCCCCTACTGAGACCAGGTGCTTGTATTGGTTGGCCCTTTGTCGCACTCAATCAATTCCCCTGGTTGGTAGTAAAGGGGAATGACATGGGACGAACTGACCAAATTACGATTAGGAAACAGGAGTCTGTGGCCGGTTTGCAAACATAACTATTAATACATGATTATAGTTAGGCCCAGTTGTGGAATGCATATTTTAATGTTTGCTTCACTTTGAGTCACTGGTAAAATGTAAAATGCACCCTAAGTCCACCCCAGTTACAATCTGGTAAATCATAGCTCCCTCGCTTGCCTCCCCTCCCCTCCCCCTTCCACCCATTGACCTCGCCTTCCCCACGGGCCGGGCGGGTCTCGGCCTCGATCGCTGGACCACGTTCCCTTGGCCAGATCTTGAGATGCCCTGAAACGGGGGGTCCTCACTCCTCAGTTCCTGAGAGGATTGGAAAAAGCAAACAAAATCATGGCCTTCCCAAAGTCCAGGCATGCCTTGCTAGAGGTTCAACGGATGTGTGATCGGGGGGTTGTTCCAACTTGTCCCCAACCTGTGGAACCCGTCTTTGGATCGCCGGTGTTCTAAACCCCAGGCTGCCAATCAAGTCAAACAAGGGACTCCCTGGATGGAAATCATGTCGAGTTGCGGCTTGTCAAGGCTGAGGGCGACCAAGCAGAAGTACAAGTTGATACGAGCCACACCCCCATGCTGTCCATGTCAGCCAGGAGAAGCACGTACCCCACAAGCATGCAACGAACCACGAGAGCAGCCTCTTGACCCTTTTTAAATCTCCCCATGACATGACGTCTGATTGGCAATTGCCCTGCTCTTTGAAACTCAAGCTTTGGTGGACCTCCGCGAACTAGTCACTAGCTGTAGCCTGCAATGGCCCGAGCTTGATTGCAGCTCTGCTGCATTTGGAGTGATTTCGGCGAATCATCTCGTGCTTCCCGAGCGATCGGCAGCGTTTGGGACCTCCCGGGTTTCGGGACTCCTCTCGCCCTCGACCTGCGGCGCCAAGGAAACCAACGAAAACGAGTCGTACAAAAATCCAAGGGCTCATGACCCCTTTTCACCCCAACTAGGAACACGGCTCATATTCCGCCGTGAGTCAAAACACGATTTCAGTAGCACAAGTCAAGAATAGCACGTGCTTTCCGATGGGAAATCCCAATGAACCGAAGCCTTAAGTGATGTCCGTGCTGTTCACACGTCCACCCCAAGCAGGGTTGCTGTTTTCAGTGATTTTTCCCAATGAAAACAAGGGTCTTGTTCCTCGTGAACTACTTTCAAACCGGCACGATGCACTGCTTCTTCCCAATCAAACACCGACCGCGTTCCTTGTCACAGCAGCGCCTCCAGGGCAAGCAAAAACTCGCTAGGCGTTCCACTGGTGAGCGGGTGTTCTTACAATTTGGCCGGCATGGGCACAGCGTGAGCGGGTGCGCGTGAGCGGGTGTTCTTACCAGTTGGCTGGCATGGGTACAGTGCTGAGCGGGTGTGAGCGGGCGCGCATGAGCAGATGTTCTTACCATTTGGCTGGCATGTGTGCAGTGCTGAGCTGGTGCGCGTGAGCGGGTGTTCTTACCATTTGGCTGGCATGTGTGCTGAGCGGGCGCGCGTGAGCGGGTGTTCTTACCATTTGGCTGGCCTGCGTGCAGTGCTGAGCGGGTGCGCGTGAGCGGGTGTTCTTACCATTTGGCTGGCATGGGTGCGGGTGCGCGTGAGCGGGTGTTCTTACCATTTGGCTGGCATGCGTGCGGTGCTGAGCGGGTGCGCGTGAGCGGGTGTTCTTACCATCTGGCTGGCATGGGTACAGTGCTGCAATATCAGTGTTTGCAGCTGCCCGAAGGGGTAAAAACACGCGAAATTGCATTTTGATCCACGGCGGAATATGAGCCGTGGACCAACTACTTTGACGCGCCCACGGCCGGCCTCATCAGACATGTCGTCATCGCAGGGCAGAACCTGCGCTCCCACGGCACGGTACAGCGCGGTCCACGGGCTAGCAAGTCCTTCCAAGCCATTTCCTTCCAAGAACCCAAGACTACCACAGACCTCAAAAGAGCCAGCGAGGGTTGTTCCTCCGCTCCTGTTTGAGCCTACCTTGACTCCAGCGTGGGCGCTGCCTCAGCATCTTCTGCGGGCACTTGGTCGCCAGTGCTCTCTGCCTGACAGCCACGCGACAACCTGAAGAAGGTCTCCTATGCAAAGCCAAAGCCACGAGTTGAGGAACCAAAAACGAAATCAGAAGTTGCCGACTCCCACACAAGGGGAGAGTCCTAAGCGTACAACCTCCAGAAACTGGGAACGCGAGTGCCAGTTGAATACGTTTTTTGTGTCCTGCCCCTGCCTCGAGAGGCGCCTCGCTGGCCGCTTGCTCTGCCTTTGGGGCCTGGCGCGGTGAACCAGCCGCCTGGCGACAAAACTGAGCTGTATCTCTCAAATCTGAACACTTGTTTGGCCACCAGATCCCAAAAGTGTCCATCCTTCAAGGACTTTGCCCAGAAAACCACGCTCGCCGGCTCAAGTCCGGCACCCTTGCACCTCCTCATCGGACATGTCGTCGTCAAAGGGCAAAGCCTGTTCTGTCGCAACTTGACACGTGCAGGGCTTGGCACACGCGTGGTGTTTATACCCTTTCCTTCCATGAGCCCCCTGCGCTCTCATACCCCGTCCGGTACAAAGCCGCGCCAACGAGAAAGTGATAGAATGTATCTTGTTTTTTTTCCTCCAGCTGCTTGATGAGGAATTTTGCTGTAGCTACAATTACTAAGATTAGCTTGTGGCAACTGTACAACTGTACTTGAAATCACTTCTTGCCTGCAAAAAGCTGTGTTTGTCATCAGCCTGTCACGTCTGCTTCATTCTTGTTGACTGCAGATTTGTTCCCTATGGCAGACTTGAAAATGCTCTTGACATGCTGCCTGGCTCTCTCACACGCCTGCTCTCCTGCTCTGCTGACCTCTCCCTGGATCGCGTTCATATACGATTGGACACCATCCAAATCCAAATTGGCCTTGATTCGAGTCACGGAAGATCTCCAACTGGCAGTAGCTTCATTTACGCTGTCCAAACTCAACCCTTCGGACAAGCTTCTCACATTCTCATTCCTTTTGATCTCATACAAGATCTCCAGGATCTTGTCCGCTTCCTGCTTGTGCTCCTCTGCCTTCGTCTGCGAGCCTTGCTTCTGCTGATACTCTTTTTCGTGACTCTTGACCCTGTCTTCCGCGCGTTGCAGCGCCCTCTCTTTTTCCGCAAGTGCGTCGCGGTACTCCCTTTGGGCCACCTCGAAAGACTGTTGCAAGTCGGAGCTCCTCTCTTCGAAATCCTTGGCCTTTCGTAGTTCTATGTTGAGATTGTTGATGAAGCTCTGATGGCGGGACTTGCCTTGAGCGGACTCATCGAGATTGGAAGCATGAGCGCGCTGCTGCCTTGCTCGGTCCCCTGCTGCTTGTGCTTTTTCCATTCTCTCCTGCACATGCCTTCCTTGGTTCTTGCGAAGCTGCTGTAGCTCTGCCTCGTGTTTCTGTACTTCCTGCAAGGCCTGGCTTTTTCTCTTGGAAATATCCGCAAGCTCCTGAGCCAACTCGCTTAGGTCGGAGGAAAGCTGGTCCTTGCGACCAGTTGCCTTCTCCATCTCATGGTGCAGGAAGTCTGCTCGCTCCCTCGGATCTTGCCAAAGCCCCAACAGTTGAGGCTTCAAATTCATCAGACCTTTCGCGAAGGTCCGGTAAGGGCTGCGGCACTTGTCGAGGTGAATTAATGTTGAGTTGATCAGGGGCATCAGCACATCTGACAGCGTACTGTTTGCCCCTTCAACTTCACCTCGGCATGTCTGGCTGAACAGAATAGGCAGGTGATGATTCAATGCATCTACGGACACTTTCACACTGGCTGCAGCGTCCTCGCAAGCATCATAGCCCTCGTCCAAAAGCAAGGCAAGCTTGGGCGCCTGTTCTGCGATCTTGTTGTGCTGCTGGCAGGTTTCCAGCGCTTTCGCATGCTGAGAGCGTATGCTGGCAGAGCAAGTGACAGGCGGGATGTGATTCAACAAATGATGTGTCATCTTCTGCAACATTGAAGTTTGGCGATGTGTCTCGTCCCTGAATTGAACAGTATCCGAGAGTGCAGAGCCAAGGGCTTCCACTAACTCATCAGGACAGGGCCGAGTATTGCACGGCTCTTCTTTGAAGCGCTCTGCTGAATATGGCGGAGGACAATATCCGCCGAATTCGCTTTCAGAATCCAATGAGCGAGTGTTGTTTCGAGTACCTCCTCCGCAGTGTGCGCTGCAGTCTCCCTTCTGCCAGTGTCCTAACTTGCAATCTCGCGGGCATGGTTGAGTATTGCAGGGTTTCTTTCGCTCCTCGTTGTGATAGTATCGGCACTCTCCGCCATGAAAGCGAGACGTCTGCTGGACAGTGAACAGACTGGTCTGGTCGCCACCTCCACAAGAGATTGAACATTCACTCCACTCTGACCAGTCGCCTGCGCAATCCCTACGGCATCCGTATGCCACCGAGATGAGGAGAACGCAAGCTGCGAGAAGGCACAAAGCGTGCGGACGAATACCAGGCAGGCTCTTGCTTGCATGGTCTGCGGGATCTGCAGGCTGGTTGCGTACCACGCTCCAGCCGGATGACTCAGCCTCACTATCTTCACTTCCCTCATTCTCAACCACAGCGCACTCCTTCTGGTCCTCACGCTCGGTCTGATCCTTGCCTTCGTTCGCGGAAGACTCTGCAGCCATCCCGGAGGAACCGCCACACTTGTCTACCATGTGTGAGCCAACTTGAGCCAACAAGCTCAACCACAGCGTGTCAGGAGACACCTCGACCAGCAAAGCATGAGCCAAAGTGGATCCACCACGGGTGCCTCTGCGTCCGGAGGCTCGCCACAAGCTTCCTGCTCTGTCTCCAGCGCCTGAAGGCACGCCCAGCGACCCCGGTCGGATCACCTGCAACTTGCCATCTCGATCCATGCCGATTTGCCACATATGACATGCAACGCGGTCCATTAAGAAAGGGCGTTTCGGTGGTTCGTTTTTCGGGTTTCGCGCCCAAAGTGGGAGCGCGAAAATCGGCCCCCCCGCCAAGCCCCATGCGCTCCAAGGCCCCTGGCCTTCGCGGGGCCTTCGCCTTGCGCCTCGGGTCTCATGCGACCGAAGAGGACGTGCGTGCAGAGACGAGCGCGGCAAACCGTGAGGGGAGAAAGCCAGAGGTCCCAAAGGCGCGGTGCAGCCGCACGTGCGGCAACCGAAGCGCTCAAAGCTGAACCTCTGCAAAGGCTCCCGGGGAAGACAAGACAACATCTACAGCAAGCAATTCAAGTGCTTCTACCAATTCCTAACACTTCTGGGAACGCATGGCGGGTTCTACCAAGTGAGTCGTGCTCCGGTTTCCCTGCCAACACGCTACCCTGCGTCAGTCCTGAACAAATTGCCTTGGCATACATTTTCAGGACAGTATTTAGAAGAGCTATTGGGCTGGCCTGTTCCACCCAAAGCTGCTTCCCCTGTACTCTGCACGGACGGATGCCATTCACAGGTCGAACTGGTCAAGCCATTGACGTGCTCGCCCCAAACAAGCCACAGGGCAAGGCCTTCTGCCGCTCATGACACACGACAAATGCCCACGTTCGCACCCTCGCATTCGGTGCGTCACTTAAAACCTAACAGGGAGCAAATAGAACCATCCCCCTTTCGTTTCCTTTTGAGAAATAAAGACACATGGGCTACGCCCGCAGTACCTTCAATCAATATCCAGACACTTCACAGTTTAACATGGGGTGCACGTCACCAGACGCTTCTTACGAATGGCAAATCCGTGGCAATGACAGAACATCAACAAAATGTTGCGTCGGATATCTCAAACTTGCAGACAGCTGCAAGCAATCCACAGGTACAAGGAGCCCAGAAACCACGTCTGCATGCCAGCACAGCATGGTCCCGTCCCTGCGCCTCTTCATCTGCAGGCGCTTGCTCGCTGCAAGCTGCCTGTTCTGTCTCTGGGGCCTGACACACGCCGGGCCCGTCCTTCCTGACTCTAGATCTGGCAAAAAGCACATTGCAAGTCCAATAAAAAACTCACATGGTATCTCAACAACTGCGCTCGCCCATTCAAGTCCGCCGCCCTTCCCCGTAGCGCCCGGCGGCCACCTCTGGCATGTCCTCGTCGGACTGGTCGTCGTCGCAGGGCAGGGCCTGCTCTATCACAACAAACAGTGCTTGGAATGTCTACGACGACGGCGGCGTCGACGGCCACGACCAGCACCACCACCAACAACACCAAGAACAACCACCACCCCCACCCAACCACCCAACCACCCACCCAGCAACCAACCAACCAACCAACCAACCAACCAGCCAGCCAGCCAGCCAACCAACCAACCAACCAACCAACCAACCAACCAGCCAGCCAGCCAGCCAGCCAGCCAGCCAGCCAGCCAACAAACACAAACACAAACACAAACACAAAAACAAACAAACAAACAAACAAACAAACAACCAACAACCAACAACCAACAACCAACAACCAACAACCAACAACCAACAACCAACAACCACCAACCACCAACCAACGACCACCCACCACCCACCACCCACCACCCACCTTCCACCACCCACCACCACCACCCCAGCATGGCCAAGAGTTCAACTTGCATATCAGCATACAGCATACCTGTTTGTTCCGTGCCCTCGCGCCTTCTCCTCATCCGCAAGAGGCGCCTGCTCGCTGCAGGCCTCCTGCTCCGTCTCTAGAGCCTGACAGCTTTCCCAAAACCCAAAACTGACAATCCAGAAGGCATACACCCGAGGCAACGCACCTGCGGTTCCCTTGCAGCAAGGCACATCGCTCCCATTCAAGTCATGGCGAGCCTGCTTCCATCAAGCACACTCGCGCTATGTTCAGCGCTGACCAGCAAGCAACAAAGTCTACCGGTGACTGCCCTTTGTGCATGTCAAGGCCCCAGCATGGCCAGCTTCGCCGCTCGCCTTGGCCTGCGATGCAGCCAAACAAAACACATGCCAACTGTCATGAACCGCTCCCACCACCACCCAAACACACCACCCAAAAAACACCTCAAGTGTTGCTGTAATTAAGCATTCTCCGAGGGGTTGTGTGTGTGTGTGTTTGGGGGGTGGTGTGTTTGGGGGGTGGTGTGTTTGGGGCTCCCTCAAGGGAAGTGTGAAAAGCCGAAAGGAAAGCTAAACAAGTTCAACTCCATCCCGCAAGCCACACTGCGTTCACGTCGGGAATGTCGTGTAGGAAAAGGCCACTTTGAAATGCAGGGTTCACTGCCTGGCTGTTTCTCGACATGTGCACGTAGATGCAAGCACAGCCCCCCCCACGCCTCGGTCTCCGGCGGCTCGCTGCCGTCCGGGACCTGACGCGGCATGCCAGGCTTCCGGCCCAGGCCTCCGGATGCGAGTTTCAAGAGTTGGAACCATGACGTTAAAACCAACGGGTCCCCCAAGTCAAAGGCATCCCGATCTCGTGGGTGATGAGGGCTGGAGAGGCCTTGCGTGTTGCTTCGCCCTCCACCCAACACAGGTTGTCCGCGGCATTCAGCCAGCGCCACAACAGGTTGCCCCCGGAGTATCTCGACCAGGCGCCAGCCACACCAGCATTGCAAGAAGGCATGGCTTGAGTTTCATCGAAGAACTCACTGCCCGAACATTAAGACCCTTGAGATTCAGTACGAGAAACAACACGATGCTGCATCCCAAAGCCTCTGCTGCACTTCAAGGCCTTAAAGCTTCGTTGCCTCCAAAAATCAACAGAAAGCACGCGAAGAGTGCAGTCCAAGGAACCTTCCCGGCCGCCGATACCATCATCACTTCATCAGCTTGAATGGGATTTGCTGGTGTCACAGAAAGTGGTTCCAAAAGCCAATTTCCCACAACTATGGCCGCCAAAAAAACCACTGAGCCAACAACTTGGCAAGCTGAGCGCGCGGTATCAGTCAGGAGGCCCATGTCTTCGGCCTGGCTTGGCGTCGCGTTCGCCATCGGCTGGCAACTCTGTCTGACCTCCAAGAAGAGGCCTGTCTCAAAGCTTGCGACCCTCATGTTCACAACTACATTCTATCCTCTAACATAACTTTTTGGGGTACCATAGTCCTTTGTCCTTTTAACATCCCCGGGCGCCTTCGCTCCGGAAGCTGGACCCTCCCTGGGAAACGCGCAGGCTGTGGCATGGTGTTTTGAAAACCAATCCTAGAAGTTTCGCTCAAACACAGATGAGAATGGTCATCCAAGCAAGGCAGGCCAAATCTCGCTATGGACTATCTCCAGCAGCTTCGCCTAAAATTCTTTCCCAAACAAGTGCAAAGAAACCTGCAGCCTCGCATAACTCCGTGGAACCTGCCTGGAACCCTGCCGGAACCAGTCCCAGATCCGCCAGACACCCATAGCCGTCGCTTGAACACTTGTTGCCTACACAGAAGAAAGTCTCCCATAAGTTCTTCACTACCAGTGGCCGACATGCTAGAATCTCCTACAAACTTGTCGTTAGTGGGCAATTGTCTGCTGGCGGGGTTGGTTCAGGGTTGGCTCTCTGGCCGGGGTGCGGGGGGGCGAACCTGGGAGCGGGAACATAAACGGCTGTCGGGCGCTCACGGATCATTCCCAATTCCCCTGGTGTCATGTTGCGCCCTAAGAGGGAAACAACCCCACCATGGGTCGTGGATATGAATCTTCACGTGGGATTGATGGACAAGAAGTACACCGTTGGACGTATGTCACCGGAGGAAGAACCTCCAGTCAGACTCCCTGTCCGTTCCAACCGAAACATGAGCATCACCCGCCATTTTTGAGGAAATGGGTATGGGTCAAAGTCAAACCACCATCGGACCGCAGGGTTTAGTCCATGTTTCATGGCCTCCCGGCCCGCCGCAACCACCCCACAGCCGCGGCCGCGGCCGAGCCTCGAAGGCTGCGTTCAGCGCCGCCTGCAGGTGCTGCAGCCCACCTCCGCGCGTGACGTGGATGTTGGTCCCTCGCATCCAAGTTCTTTGTGGATGCCCATGTGGCTGCGGGTCAAACATGTTATATATATATATATATATATAAGGATCCGCCCCAGAGCAACACAGTTGTTGTACGTACGCATGTCCGCGTGTAGGGATGTATATGCGCATGTGTGTACCTGTCTGTCTGTCTGTCTGTCCGTCCGTCTATCTGTCTGCCTGCCTGCCTGCCTGTCTGCCTGCCTGCCTGCCTGCCTGTCTGTCTTTCTGTCTGTCTGTCTGTCCGTCGCTCTGTCTCTCTCTCCCCCCCTCTCTCTCTCTCTCTCTCTCTCTCTCTCTCTCTCTCTCTCTCTCTCTCTCTCTCTCTCTCTCTCTCTCTCTGTTTCTGTCTGTCTCCTTGTGTCTCTGTCTCTGTCTGCCTCTCTCCGTCTGTCTCCGTCTCCGTCTCTGTCTCCGTCTCTGTCTCCGTCTCTGTCTCTGTCTGTCTCTGTCTGTCTCTGTCTGTCTCTGTCTGTCTCTGTCTGTCTCTGTCTGTCTCTGTCTGTCTCTGTCTGTCTCTGTCTGTCTCTGTCTGTCTCTGTCTGTCTCTGTCTGTCTCTGTCTGTCTCTGTCTGCCTGTCTGATTGTCTGGAAGTAAGTGTGTAATGCAATGTGATGTGATGTGATGTGATGTGATGTGATGTGATGTGATGTGATGTGATGTGATGTGATGTGCTGTGATGCGCTATGCTGTGCTGTGCTGTGCTGTGCTGGTGCTGTGCTGTGCTGTGCTGTGCTGCGCTGTGCTGTGCTGTGCTGTGCTGTGCTGTGCTCTGCTGTGGTGTGCTGTGGTGCGGTGTGCTTTGATGTGATGTGATGTGATGTGATGTGATGCAACGTAGTGTAATGTCATGTAAGGTAAGGTAAGGTAAGGTAAGGTACTGTAGAATAATGGAATGGAATGCAATGCATGCACGTCTGTATGTATCTATGTATGTATGCATGCCTGAATGCATGTATCTGCGTATGTAAGTATCTATGTATCTATGTATCTATGTATCCATGTACCTATGCATCTATGTATCAATGTATCCATGTATGTGTGTATGTGTGAACATACGTGCGTTTGCATGAACCTATGTGTGAGTGTTGCTTTGGCTTTCTCGATTGGGAATCTTGAATCACAAGCGAGTTGCCCAACATTCAAATCGCTGGCCAAGAAGCGTATCGAGCCTGGGGAAAGGGGTAGCAAACAATTCAGAATCGGGCCAGCAAGAAACTGAATCACCCCCCAAAGAAAACTCACTTTCTGGCCTAAATGGTGTTGTAGAAAACCTAGCAACAAATGGTTGAGGGTCTTCCAACATGTTCCAACCTATTAAACTCTATGAAATCCATTGACTCTTGGCCGACTGACACGGTGTCCACAACAAAAACCAAGTCGCTGGGTACTTTCTTCCACATAAGGCCCATCCCCGGGGGTGAGGGATCAAAAAAAAAAAGCATCAAAAAAGACTTATTTCTAAAGATCAAAAAAAACTTATTAGGCATCAAGACAAACTTATGCTCATTGACTTACTATGAAAAATGAAAAATCAGAGGATCAAAAAAGAACTTTATAGGCATCAAACAAACTTTATTCATTTCAGGAAGCACTTTCGCAAGGTCAGGTACAGATTTCGTGGCACGCGCGGCACTTTCGCAAGGTAGGCGCAATGCTTTCGCAGGTCAGGTACAGATTTCGCGGCAGGCGCAGCGCTTTCGCAAGGCGCGGTGCAGATTTCGCGGCAGGCGCAGCACTTTCGCAAGGTCAGGTGCAGATTTCGTGGCAGGCGCAATACTTTCGGAAGGTCAGCCAGATTTCGCAGCAGGCGCAGCACTTTTGCAAGGTCAGGGACAGATTCGCGGCAGATGCAGGACTTTCGCAAGGTGCGGTCCACATTTCGCGGCAGGCGCAGCACTTTCGCAAGAGGTGCCAATTTCGCAGCAGGCGCAGCACTTTCGCAAGGTACGGTGCAGAGTTTGACGCAGGCGCAGCATTAAATCAGCGGGGGGGTTGGGGGGGGCGGCAGCCCCCCCCCCATGATGATCGAAGAAGTGATGATTCACAAAGGGTGTTGCGAAGAAGTGATGATTTGCTGCGGTCTCTGTAACATTCTCAAAAATCAGCGGGGGGGTTGGGGGGGGCGGCAGCCCCCCCCATGATGCTCGAAGAAGTGATGATTCAGCAAAGGGTGCGTTAATCACTGTCAACCTTCTACAAATCAGCGGGGTGGGTGAGGAAGGTCAGGTACAGATTTCGCAGCAGGCGCAGCACTTTAGCAAGGTGAGGTACAGATTCGGCGGTCCGCAGGCGCAGCACTTTGGCAAGAGGTACCAATTTCGTGGCAGGCGCAGCACTTTCGCAATACGGTGCAGAGTTTGACGCAGGCGCAGCATTAAATCAGCGGGGGGGTTGGGGGGGGCGGCAGCCCCCCCATGATGTTCGAGGAAGTGAAGATTCAACAAGGGGTGGCGCTAAGCTCTGTAAGCATTCTACAAATCAGCAGGGGGGTTGGGGGGGGCGGCAGCCCCCCCCATGATGCTCGAAGAAGTGATGATTCAACAAAGGGTGGTGATGATCGAAGAAGTGATGATTCAGCGAAGGGTGCGGTAATCTCTGCAAACATTCTGAAAATCAGCGGGGGGGTTGGGGGGGGCGGCAGCCCCCGCCATGATGCTCGAAGAAGTGATGATTCAGCAAAGGGTGCCAGTCAACCTTCTACAAATCAGCAGGAAGGTCAGGCGATTCAGCAGCAGATTTAGCAAGGTCAGGTACAGATTCGCGGCAGGTGCAATACTTTCGCAAGGTGCGGTCCAGATTTCGCGGCAGGCGCAGCACTTTCGCAAGAGGTACCAATTTCGCGGCAGGCGCAGCACTTTCGCAATACGGTGAGTTTGACGCAGGCGCAGCATTAAATCAGCGGGGGGGTTGGGGGGGGCGGCAGCCCCCCCATGATGTTCGAGGAAGTGAAGATTCAACAAGGGGTGCGCTAAGCTCTGTAAGCATTCTACAAATCAGCAGGGGGTTTGGGGGGGGGCTGCCGCCCCCCATGATGTTCGAAGAAGTGATTCAACAAAGGGTGGTGATGATCGAAGAAGTGATGATTCAGCGAAGGGTGCGGTAATCTCTGCAAACATTCTGAAAATCAGCGGGGGGGTTGGGGGGGGCGGAGCCCCCCCCATGATGCTCGAAGAAGTGATGATTCAGCAAAGGGTGCGTTAATCACTGTCAACCTTCTACAAATCAGCGGGGTGGTTGGGGGGGGGTCCTTCCTTCCTTCCTTCCTTCCTTCCTTCCTTCCTTCCTTCCTTCCTTCCTTCCTTCCTTCCTTCCTTCCTTCCTTCCTTCCTTCCTTCCTTCCTTCCTTCCTTCCCCCCATAGGAATGAGCATAAGAGTTTTTTTGATGGCTAATAAGTTTTTTTTGATGCCTAATAAGTTTTTTTTGATGCCTAATAAGTTTTTTGTTGATGCCTAATAAGTTTTTTTTGATGCCTATCCCCATCCCCGGCCCGCGCAGCGCACGGGATCCATCCGCAACTACCAGAACTCCGAAACATGATTCTGAACCTACATCATCATCCAACTTTCAACACTAGTGCCACTGTTGATCAAACAAACGTGGGGTGTGTCAGTGTTACACAAAAAAAAAGGAATGGACAGTGCCAGTTTCCACGTTTGATCAAACAAAAACATGGGGTGTGTCCACTACAAAAACAAATGGAGACGTAGATGCCACATCGGTCGATCCCACTTGCCTGGCCCCCGGCTTTCCCGGGGTGTGCCGCCCTCAGAGGCGGAGGCGTCGCTGCACCGGCTCCGGCCTTCAGCCGCGTTCCCCGCGCGGTGCGAGTCCTCCGAATTCCTCTGAAGCGATCCGTGGGTGTCTCTTTTTTGGAGGGGTCCCCTGTTCTGCTTTTTTAAGGGTACGCATTTGTTGGTGGTTGTTAACGGAAAACCCGAAAGGAAGACCACCAATTGGGGGGTCCCCTATTTTGTGGCAATGAATTTTGATTCGGGACCCTTTCGCGGGCCAGAACAAAACCGAGGACCGCAGTGGGACCGAGGTCCTGTCTCTGGAGAGGCAAAAGGTGAACGGGACCGACTGCTTGGCCCCATAAACAAAGGCAGTTTCCCTGAAGTGTCCGGTTAAACTGGGACAAAGGGGTACCTGCAAAAACAGCACAATCACAGCAGTTGCCAACGTCGTGCGCTTGAGGTTTGGCGACCTTCTCGGAAGGATGTTGAAGGCTGAGGGTGACGAACCGACAATACCAATCAGAGTGGACATGGAGATGGGCCAAGCAATCGGCAATCAACGATGCAAACAACAAGCAAGCAACGACCAAGCTCACCTTTGGAATGGGGGGGGGTCGTCCCAAAACAGCGATCACGGATTCACGCCGTTAGATCCGCCGAACCTATGCTTGGCATGGGCAATGGATTATTTAATCCCGCCTGACTGTGTTCCCTAAGAAGCCCATTGAACAGTCCAAAGTGCTGCAGCCTAGGCACACGAACGATCATCAAAGGTGCAGCATCACACTGGCAAAATAAGTCCACACTTTCCATCGCAATGGAATGGGAGAATTCAGAAAAATCCACACTGTGAGGGGTCGTGCCATGTGCCATGGCAGTCTAAGATCGCCGTGTTGCTCTTGACAAGTCATGCGTGCGACTGACACATCAAATGTGACTTGTTCCCAGTGTTGAACTGGGAACTCAGCCCCACATCGACATGTTCATCACTAACCCATGTGGCACTCTCTCAAAAGATGTCGGTGATTGACCCAAGATCATCATCTTAAAGGGGGAGGCAATGAGTTGGACGCTGTCTCCTCGCAGGTCGACGGACTCTTCCCAAGTCCAAGCAAGAAACCACCCAAGGAGGCGAGGTGCCTCTCGCCGGGCGTCCCGCGGCTTGCGGACCCACAAAATCAACAGCCCAACTCGACCCCCGATCAATCGCAAGCCAATCGCGAGCAACGACCAGTGTCGCTCAACCGACCGTGGGCGTCCCGGCGGCCGGGGCTGAAGATGCCAGCCAGCTGCGAGATCATGAGGTCTGACGTGAGTGGGACATCCAACCGAACGATTTGGTCGAAGCCAGTGGCTTAAGACTGGACACAAACCTGGAACTGGGGGACGGTCAGTGAAGAAAAGAAGAAAGGTCTGCTTCAGAAAGTACTGCTCCCCCATCCGGGCCCAAAAAAACGTTCACGGATGCTGGTTGTAGGTGTGAAGGAATTTGATAGAGAAACCGCGGCCTCAGTCACGCAGTACGGCCACTCCAATAACACCAGTGGAGCCCTTCACACTCCAGGCGATTCATATCACAAAGAGCTGAGCAGGCTGCCTTATGAGTTGCCCCGATTCTGGCTCCCTCACGAGGAACCTGTTCATTGGTTCTCCAAACTCCCGAAGCGGTTGATGACATTTGGCTGTGGGTCAAAGGGTAGGTGCACCACCCATTATAGCCTATTTTAGTGGGGATTGGTGTTCACCGGGGGTACGGCATTTTGACCCATGGCCATTTTTCGAGCAACGCGCCTGCAGCATGAAGCACAGCACCGAAGCCCCAGGCTAAAGCAGAAGCTGCGTACCGGAAAATCGAGCCAAGATCCCGGGCAAAAAAAAAAACATCTCCCGCATATTTTTTGGACATGAGCGTTGATCAAAAGGTCCTTTACATGGGATGACCATTGGGGGAAAACACTAAAAAGATGATATGTCCCACTAAATGAGAAAGTTACCCATGGTCATCTGGGGGTTGAAATACTGCCCCTTACAAATCACCCCAACAAAATCCATCAAGGCCGAAACAAAAGCAAGGACCTAAGTGGGACCGAGGTCTTTGCTCAGAGGCAAAGGGTGAAAGGTCATTTCGGGGCCAGGAATTCAGGAATACTGATCAATCCCCACATGGGACCAACTTCTGAAAGGGGCCCTTCGGCGGCGGGGAGGGATTGTACATGCTGCGGACCCTCCGCGCCTTCCAACCAATGACTCCACGACCACTTTCGGACGCATCCAAGGCATTGCTTATGCATCGTTCGAAAACTCACCCCCCACATACACCACATCCGGCAGGCGGCGCTCGATCGCTCGCCCATTTGGCTCGATCGCTGCATTTCTGCACGTGCTGCAGTGCTAAGCCTGCGGGGGGCGAGCAAGCAAGCTTCCGACAAATAGTCCAACCAGGTTGCTCATTAGCCATTCATCATCCACAATCCCTCCCAAATTGGATGTGCTGGCCTGCAGGGCTCAATGGTGGGTCAGTGGATCCTTATTGGGATAGCAATTGCGCACGATACAGGCAGAATGGCGGAATCGCCTTGTTTCAGGATTGGCCTGCAAGCTGGTTGAAACCTGCATGACTGTAGGTACTGCGGAGCTTGTCGCCCAACCTCACACAAGGAGGCCAATTATGTTCACTACAACAGGGAGCCCATTGTGCGAGTGGTCGAATTGAATAAAACTCTTACACACGCAGTCGCACACTGGCTTCTTGTGGTTCGTCTCACCATTCCAGGAGCAGGCGTCTTCCTTCTCTGCTTGCTTGTGTTTGCCTCTTTTCCTCTCTTGAGGCTTCTCATGATGTTGGCACCTGCCCGTTTGACTGTTGAGGCTTTATGCGCAAGACGTTGCTTTGCTGCCCCCGTTCTGGACTTGCTGTTTCGCAAAGTGTACAAAGTCTAGCAATCCGGTTTTTGTGCGCCCTTTGAGGAATGAGTCATGGGAAGGAGCTTCAAACCACCCTCCATGCTTAAGATGGTCTCCGAGAATCTGGGCGTCACCCCAAGGACATGGGGAAGGGTAACTTTCTGGGCCACCCACGTAACTCCCGGGTCAAGTACCCCTGATTCATACCCCTTGGTTTCATGGCGTTTGTCTGTGGAAAGGGGATGACAGCAAGCCTGAAAAAGGTCATTTACCCTACTGTGGATGGACAAAATCCTGCACCAGTTGGGATGGATGAAACTCTGTAAATAATTGAATAAACCACCAATCCCAGCTGGTGCGAAATGGATTTCGTCTGTAAAACTCGTCTTTTCAAGCACCCTGGAAAGCTTTAGGGGAGGGGGGGGTTGGACAAGGACCACTGGAAGGGCAGCCGATGTGGAGGGTTCCTGCTTTTGAGACACAGGCTCTGGAATCGTCCACGCGAATTTGCATCAGCATGACAACTCCTTGAACGCAAACATGGAAGAAAGCTAACCCGGATGCTAACTAGTCTGGCAGAAACGAACACCATCCCCTGGTGGCTGTCTAACATGACGCACTCAGTAACAACATGACGCAATCAAAATCCTCTTGGAGCTCCGTTGGTGTCGATGAGAGAGAGCGTCCGCCACGCGCAAAGCGCCTTTCGGAAAGGGAAATGCTGCCACTTGTTCGTACAAATGAGTCGTCAAAACAAAAGCTAAGGACTGAAAAGGGCTCACCGTGAGTCCCTCACCTGTGGCAGGCTGTCCCTCCGATTACCCGGCGCTTTGATGGCGGTGCCCTTCCAACAAGAAGCGCCAGACGTGTCCCTGTGGATTCCTTTTGGTGGTGGCTTTCCGATGATTTCCCTTTAAACGACTTTAAAAAAAAAGGGGGAAAAATCCCTTTAAACAACCCAAAAACGGGTGAGGGTTCCCCACAAAACATGGGGGCCCGCTTGGCGCCGCTCGGCAAGCTTTTTGAGCATTCAAGCTGTGCCATGTCTTTGTCTGCCATGTCAACACCAAAAGGCCACACGCACATATTTAAACTTGGCCCCAGGTGATAGCTTAGACAGACAAAAAGGGACACTCCTCAGACGTCTCGGCCTGCGGCTGAACGCGCTTCTCACACAGGCTGGCGCCCGCCGCTAATCTAGGGAAAAGGAAAAACTGCAGTGGCGTATCCCCGAAACAGTTTCTACTGTTGGGGTCCCCGCCTGCATCGAGGATGTCTTGAACAATCTCGATGGAGGGCAGTCGAACAGCCAGGTGCAGCGCGGTATCCAAGTTATCATTCAGGGGATCGTTCACCGCCTCAGCGGATGCAAAGATCGCCAGCTGCTCCAAGTGCTCTCGAACCGCTCGCCTGTCTTGCATTTGGATGGCATCGCTCAGGAGTCTTTTCGTCAAGTAGGCCCGCAGAATGGTGTCCACCACTCTCCGATCAGCTTCGTTGGAGAAGTGCTTGTTGGCCAAGTCCCTGGAGAAAAGGTCCACGACGGCTTGAACGCCGTCTTTGGTCAGGACGTTGCGTTCAAGATCTTCGACGACTTTGGGGTCTCCGTTCCTCGTCTCCCGGAGCCAGTCCTTGTAGTCCTTGATGGCGGACTGAGAATACCGGGAGAGGCTTTTGGAAACCATGCTGGTGCAGAACTCTGCATAGCACCAACCACTGGCAAAGTAAGGATGTGTGTCTTGAGGAACATCAAGGCAAGTCAGGACTGGATGCGTGCCGTACAGGTTGCTCATCGCTGGCAGAGCCTCCTGGAAGATCTCTTGCTCTTCAAGCGTGCGAGGAATCACTTTCCCATCTCTCATTACCTCTTGCGGAAGGCATGCGAAGTCCAAGAAGATGAGAACGTCTGCACCACCCGTGGTCACGGAACGCCACATGGATAGCAGACTCTCACGAGACAAACCATGTCTGAGAGCCTGGCTCAAAGATCGAGGGTAAATGGCATCCAACCGGGCCAAGAGCGACTGGAGGCGAAACCCCGTTGGGTGCTCCGGAGTGTTGATGTCGCAGTTGTACTTGTCCAACCAGCGGTGTGATACGATGATCACCTCGGATGCGTATTTCACGTCCCCGAAAAGATCCTCGGGCAAGTCCTGCATGCGCGCAAGGCCCAAGCCGCTCTCTTGCCTGGCCCGGAGTTTGTCGAGCCGTATGAACCTGCATTTCCGGACCGCGAAGGGCAAGTTCCGCTGGAAGCGAGCGAAGATGACCAGCACATAAACAGCTGCCGCGTTTAAAGAGAGCCACAAAACCAAAAGAATCTTCTTCTCCTTGTGCAGGTACCCCCCCAGCATGGGGGGCACCATCCCTAGTGCTAATGTGCATCCCATAAGCAGCTCCTGATCTCTCCGGTACCGCACGCCTATGGAGGCTGAAAGCCAAAGCGCAGTCAAAAAGTCTGACATGGCATCAGACGGCCCCACCGACAGCCCTGCCGCGGGAACACTAGCTATAAAATAGGTCATCACCATCGGGAGCAGGAATAGGCCACGCACAGAACGGAGTGGGAAGTACCACACAGGCAGAATGATCGTGAAGGCTATCACGTTTACAACCTCACCGGCCTCTGGAGCAAACATCCCCACTATGGCCATCGTGAATAGACTTTCCGCAATCCCGAGCAAAAAAGAGAGCGCCTGCATCTGGCAGGGCAAACCTGGAGACCCTCTGGTGATGCGGAGCTCGCGGAAGACGAACATGGACACCAAGAGGTCTGCTACAAAGGTGAGAGCACTAAGCCATGGGTTCGCTGCGTGCGCTTCCAACAGGTATCCGAGCAGTATACCCAGGGAGCACAAAAGAAGGCAGCTGAGGAAAAGGCAGGCCGCTCTCACCGTGTCAGCCATGAGCCCTGCGCTGATTTCCGGTATTCTAGCCTCTAAGCCAAGGCTGGCTACGCACGAAACGGAAACCGAAGTCGGCAGAGCACTGCATGCTGTGACCAAGAGTGCTGCCATCGCCAACCACGAGTCCCGGATGGCCTTGGAGTTGAATGGTTGGAGCGCCCTGGATCCCTTCAGGGTTCCGCATATCTCCAATTGAAAAATCTCCACGCCAACGGGAAACGCGGTCAAATCACCCAGACGGGACATGTGAGGACTCCCGTGTTGCCCTAGCCGTGTCCCAAGAGCAAGCCATCTCTTCAGTGGGTCGCAACTGTCACAACTGTCATCAATTGTGAAATCACTCGGTTTGCCGTCAAAACCAGACAACCCGTGTGGCGATAAATCAACGCCAAGAACGCAGCTTCGGTTTCACTTGGGTTGCATCGATCCAAGGTTCCATTGGTTCCATCCTGACCAAAGCCTTGGGGTCACTGTTACGCGCAAAGGTGCAACCAAGGCACCCGAAATTTCGGGCTTGCTCGTCCGGGGAGTGGACAGACGCGAGCATGATGCATTCTGACTGAAAGACCTTCGCATCACCACACAATTCTCCCCCGATTCACATGGAACCCCCCAAAAAGTACCTCAGTGGTCGCAACCCAGTCTTCACAGCCTCAAACCACAAATTACGTGGGCTCGCCTTTTGGACCTTTTTGGGCCCAGTCAACCGGAAGGTGTCCCTGTTTCCTTATTTGCAATATATTTGAGGCAGCTTGACACATCCACCGTAGGAACACTTTTGGTGACCCCTGAACCTGTCTTTGGACGAATGGCTGGCGCAGCTCTCTTAACTTCAAAGGACCGAAGGAATTTACCTCAAGGCCAGCGTCGCCCCATTGCAGCAAATTGATTTAAATTCCAATTGATCCTATGAACACCTGTGAGGCGTTTCCCCATGAAACGCCACAGCCCAACAGCGCGAACTCTTCTCCTTGAACCTATTGGCTCGAATCGAAATCAGCTCTCAATGCCTGTTCAGCACGTAGCGCCGCAGGAGCTCGCGAGCGACTCTCGGCTCACCTTGCAGCATGTCATCAACTTGGTAGGTTCTTGGCAAGGTGTTTGATCCAAGAGTGATCTGGGCTTGCTCAACCAAGGGAGCTATCAATCCTGGGGGTCCATTTGCTCCCAAGGTCGCACAATCACGGAAAACACATCCGAACCTGCTAGTGGATGGGTGTATCTCCGTCCAACACCTCTGACTAACCTCCCGCAGGTCCAGGTGCTGACGCAAACCAGCAACATGAGATGAGCCAAGTCTCTGCGCGGCATCCGAAGGACTTTCAGGCTAGCATCGCATTTTGATCCCGCGACGAAAAACAAAGTACATGTCTGGTGATAACAAAGCGCCCCATCGCAAGTCCCAAGCGCTCTCTTCAGGTGCCAGCCGGGCCTTTCCCTCGCTGAGCCCTGTGCCCGTAGATGGAGAGGATGGGCGGCAACTGCATGCGCTGCACCACCTGGCAGGCAATCCAAAGGGGCCCAGCTCAAGGCAATGCTGCAGCTTGATCTCCGGCTCGCGCGGCAAAAAAGACATTTCCAGGCCGAACGGCCGCGTCGACTGGTCAAATGGCCATGGGTCATAACGTATGCCTTCATTTTGGGGCGGATGAACACCCATGTACCACCTATTTTGATGTTCACCAGGGGTACAGGGTTTTGACCCACAGCCAAATGGAATGTTCAGAAGCGCACAGCTGCCACAAGCACTTGCGCCAGCGGTGCTCCCAAAAAAAAACGCGAAAGGCTGAGCCTGAAGAACCCCCCATCAAGAAGGGCGTGGCATTCAATTTGCCATCTGGCTTCATTCTTGCATCCAACTGACTGCATTGCAGTATTTTGTGTTGACTCATGTGGGCTTACCGAGCACTTGAGGGAAGCATAAAGCACTTTTGAAACTTTCGACGTGAGCTTCTACAGAACAATGCGTGTTTGAAGTGCAGCGACCTGCTGTTTGAGTGCAGCTGCGACATCATATGTGGTTGTGTGGGGTGGTAAATGTTGAAGTTGGCGCGTAGCTGCTCACGGACTAGAAACCTGCAACTGGCCCGGTGGAAAGACAGAGGTCGTTTCTGGCGTGGGTCAGATGCGACGTAGTTAAAGATGCTCTGCACGCCCTTGCGCAGTATGCCCGCCGGGTCTGCTAGCAAGAAACCAACTGGCTGAGTGTCAAATCCAAGAAACTTGGGGCAAAAAGCACATCAGCAAACGCCCAGGAGCTCTATGCTGTTTCTGGACGTGTCAAGCAAAGCCAGATCTGTTCTTACGCTTCAAAAGGATCCCAGAATTGACTCCGGCTCCCCTCCTCCAGCGGGAGGGCGTAAACGCAGTGGATGGGCGCCAGCTCGGCGCGCCTGCGCAGCTTGCTTAGCCTGCCTTTTCTTTTGGCGGACAATCCTCCCCCCAGAGGCAGACAAATTGGGACGCTTTTTGAAGGCGCAAAAGGAAACCGGAACTCCACAAAGAAGGAACGAGCTTGGTAACGCTTCACAGCTCCCAAGTCGAAATCAGGAACGTGATCTGCCAATACACTGATAAGCTCCTTGGGCCATTCAGCATGCAGCTTCCCCCAACCTTTGCCTCATCAGCGATAGTCCGGCAAGGCCGAAGAATGTGTGGAA
>CAUJNA010000015.1:0-94709 GCA_963377175.1 Effrenium voratum | reverse complement strand
GTGTGTGTGTGTGTGTGTGTGTGTGTGTGTGTGTGTGTGTGTGTGTGGTGTGTGTGTGTGTGTGTTGTGTGTGTGTGTGTGTGTGTGTGTGTGTGTGTGTGTGTGTGTGTGTGTGTGTGTGTGTGTGTGTGTGTGTGTGTGTGTGTGTGTGTGTGTGTGTGTGTGTGTGTGTGTGTGTGTGTGTGTGTGTGTGTGTGTGTGTGTGTGTGTGTGTGTGTGTGTGTGTGTGTGTGTGTGTGTGTGTGTGTGTGTGTGTGTGTGTGTGTGTGTGTGTGTGTGTGTGTGTGTGTGTGTGTGTGTGTGTGTGTGTGTGTGTGTGTGTGTGTGTGTGTGTGTGTGTGTGTGTGTGTGTGTGTGTGTGTGTGTGTGTGTGTGTGTGTGTGTGTGTGTGTGTGTGTGTGTGTGTGTGTGTGTGTGTGTGTGTGTGTGGTGTGTGTGTGTGTGTGTGTGTGTGTGTGTGTGTGTTGTGTGTGTGTGTGTGTGTGTGTGTGTGTGTGTGTGTGTGTGTGTGTGTGTGTGTGTGTGTGTGTGTGTGTGTGTGTGTGTGTGTGTGTGTGTGTGTGTGTGTGTGTGTGTGTGTGTGTGTGTGTGTGTGTGTGTGTGTGTGTGTGTGTGTGTGTGTGTGTGTGTGTGTGTGTGTGTGTGTGTGTGTGTGTGTGTGTGGTGTGTGTGTGTGTGTGTGTGTGTGTGTGTGTGTGTGTGTGTGTGTGTGTGTGTGTGTGTGTGTGTGTGTGTGTGTGTGTGTGTGTGTGTGTGTGTGTGTGTGTGTGTGTGTGTGTGTGTGTGTGTGTGTGTGTGTGTGTGTATCATGAGGAAGGATGGTAAGTACGCATCTTGAGAGAGAGAGGCAAGTAGAAATTCTTAGGAATAGATAGTATACCAAGAAACGCAAGATCATCCCTCTCCTCGAATGCACAAACACTCCATGCCGACAAATCTTCAAACAAATGGCATTTTGGAGCTGGTCGGCCTAGTGGCAACCTTCGGCCGCGCAGGGGCAACCACTGCAAATATCCGGAGCCAACACCTGTGGCTAGCAGAAATCACGGAAACCCGCGCCTGGGACCAGCTTCCCCATGTCCGTTCTCTTCTTGGGGGTGGGTACTTCTTGAAGCCGCTCAAGCCCCCTGGCCTGATCCTGCGCCAGGCGAATGAAGCCCGCCTCAGATTCCCAGAGAGGGCGCCTGGATCGGCCTTCGAACAACTGGCACGGATGAGACGCAGATGCCAAGTCCTTTGAAGCAAAGGGCTCCCCGAAAGATCCTCAGAACACATCAACCTCTAAGCCCGTGTGGCTGAACTTCCACAGCGAAGCTCCTTTTTTGTCCTCCCGGGTTCCTTCGGGGCTTGAAGGCCTCTGAGCGACCCCGCCAGCTTCTCCAAATCGATCCAGTGGGCCCGGTCGATGGTCACCAGGGCAGACAGGATCCACCAGCTGTAGCACACGTCCGGCGCCTGTCGCCGCAGGGTCTTCCTATGCGAACAATGAAAAAGGGAGGCACTGATGCTGCAAGTACCAAACTAAAAGTGGCGTGATTTCCCCAGCTCGTTCCTGTCGCTTCCCCTGGATGTTGACAGGCAACCCATTATTCAAGGTGATACCAGGAAAATGTCTGCTCCCAAGTCGACAGGGGGGCAATGTCCATAGTTTCTGCACGGTTTCCCTGCAACGGGAGGGTCACATGCTGCTGGCCTAAGCCCAAAGGAGGTTGCAATAGACCCCTGTTGGGGGGGGCCTTTTGTTGATGGCGCCCGTTTTGGGGTTGCTTTCAAAGGCAAACACAAGGAAACTCGTCTAGAGGGGTCCCTAAACACCCTTAGGGGTGTTGTCTTAGAACTAGAGAACCTCAACAACAAAAAGTTGCGGCTTCTGTCTTGGTTTTTCCTCGCGACCCGTTTCGGGGGGCACTGATGCCGCCGGATCCACCAGCTTCGGGGGGAACCGATGCCTTCTCGGGTCGGCCGTTGAAGCCGCCGCTGACCGTCTGGCGCTCGCAGAGCCACCAGCCCAGGCGGTCCAGGTCCACCTGAATTCGAGCCAAAGGGCATAGGTGTCCTTTCTGGGAAAATAGATGGGTTTCCCTGGTTGTTGACCTGGTAAACCCATCCGGGCCTTTGGTTCGAGCCGAACCACGCGGGCTCGAACCACCCAGTGGGCCCCCAAGAGGACGGTTCTTGTCCGGTTCGGGTTGCGCGGGGTACACAAAAAGCACCACCTCACAAAGTGGAGGAGTGTCTTTTAAGGGCTCATACTAAACCTGGGTATGCTATTATCTTTCTTTTTGGAGGGCACTCTTTGCCGGGTGAGAAAAGGGGGAAATCAAAAGGAGAACCAGCCCAAAACAGGGGTCTCCCCAGCCAAACGGGAAAAATGGCGCTGTTCTGAAATATCATGGAGGTTTAACATCTGACGTCAGATGCATTTGAGTCGCTGCAAACCAAACAGGAACACAAAAGGGGGGCGCCAGTTCAAGTTCAGACAGACCCACAAACAAAAGTGCCGAAACTCATGGCATCCCATGGCAAACACAACTGCCACTACCCACACGCACCCAATGCACACTGGGCCACCGGACCGCATGGAGAGCATCCACCAGCGCCAGCGCCTGCGAGGAGCATTGCTGGGGGCTTCAAATTCATATCCCTCCGAGTTTCCGTCAACTACAAAGGGGGAAACCACTACCATCTGGCAGGATTAAGGATTGGATCTTGAGCAACCCAACAAAGGGAGGATGGTGGGCGGGCGGTCAAAAAGCGTGTAGCGAATGAAAAGCCACGTCTCTGCACGTATGGCCAAAGTTGGTTTCAAAGTGGAACGCAGCAGCACGACCTATTTTGCAAACATGCATTTTGCGGCGCTTTGAGTTCAGTCTTTCCCCATGTGCAAAGCAGAAACTGTATTACAATCAATTTTCAAATCAAGCTACCACTCCCCAAGCTCTCCTCAGAATGTCCTGAGACCCCACCCCCTTTGCGCTTGCACGCCAAAAATCCAAAAGCCTCGGATTAACTTACATTACACTGCAGAAACTCTCCCACTTCCACACACAGCTCGCACAGTGCGGTGCATGTCATGTCATTGCTGCGCAAAATTCACCTGACTCAATGCAGGTAGAGCAGCATCTGCGTTACATGTGTGGGATGCATGTGTACATTGAACTGTTACATGGTCATGCCTGTGTCCGCGTCCGTGCATGTGTACACAAGTATACATATAACGTAATGCGTACATATAAGCCATGTGTTCGCACACATAATGCGTATGCACTTGCTAGCGGGCAGACTCTTTGCTTCTGATCCCTCGAAGCCTACACAAAACGATGCGCCGAAAACCGAGCCCCGCCTGCACGGCGCAAAAGACGTAGGCGGCGTGGGATTCTGCCCGGGGCACGGGCCCAAAGGAGCCCTCGTAGTTCTGGCATCGCCTCAGGCTGGCATTTCCCTAAACATAGGGGGACCGTTCTTTTGGAGTTTTCCCTTTGGAATTTTCCCAGCGGGATTTCCCATTGGAATTTCCCTTAAGGGAAGCCGGCAGAAAACACCCAACTTGCTGCATCTGGCCCAAGAGATCCGCCTTCAAACGCTAGGCTCGATGCTTGCGAAATCAAATAAGCAACCCGAAGCAAGACGGACTTGCTCCCACAAACCCAGAACCAAGACTCCGCACCAGCGAGGATAACATGGTTGTGTCTCTAAATAAGGGGCACTCCATGAGCGGTGTCACCTTGGTGTTCCGGAAAGATGTTCTCACATGCTTGGCAGGTGTGCCTGCTTGTCTTTCAAAATACCCCTTCTTTGTGGTTGTAAAGGCGAACCAAGAACAAACAAACAAAAAGCGCCCTTGGGGTGCAAAGGAGAACCAACAGGAAAACCACCTTGCGGGGGGCCGTCCGTCCCCAAAAAACAAAAAGACCGCCACAACCCGACCCACCCAAATCCTCGAGGATCCACTTCGATGCGGCTGGAGCGGCAGGATCCAGGCCACGCAGGCGTCCACGTCCACGCGGTCCAGGGCGTCCAGAATCGTCAGCGAGGACAGGGCGCAGTAGGCGAACCTCGGGCGGAAGGCTCAGGGATTGAGCGTTCCAGTCCAAAATTCCGGAGTCCAGGAGTCCATGGGGTCCAGGGCTTGCAGGGCTTGCAGGGCTTGCACGGCGATTCTTCAGTCAGGGATCCAGGGTTGGTAACCAGAATGCAGGAGAGGGGCCAGGGGTCCAGGGGCGGGTTGGAGCGGGGTGCAGGGGTTGATTGCCCTGACATGAATCTGCGTGAGTTTGACCATGGAAGTGCCCTTCGGCAAAGGGCGTCCTGAAACCCCAGAATCGCATGTTTCATCCGGTGCACGAACTTGGAGCCCCCGAAGCACTTGGTTGTGTTGGGTGCTTCGGAGGACAAAAGTTCCATCTGCTCTCTGAAGCTTCACGTTACAATCACGGTGTCCTTCTTGTTGTTGGTATAAGAGCATGTGCATGTGTCCTTTTCCATCGATCCAAGAGGCTGTCAACCCCCGTGGTGCAATCACTATCAAGAGCTAACGAGAGGGCACGACATTGGCCAGAGGGCTTCGAGTAAACGCCCTCAAGCACTGGACTCCATCCGATCCATCCGAGTGCAGACTCTCCCCATCGCCGGCTGAGAAAACGAGGCCCCCGCCGCACATCCACCTGTGACTCGTGAGGGCAAAGGGCATTCTTTGTCCGTCCCACGTTCATGCATGAGGCTCTGTAAAACTTCTGGAATCACTACTACCAGGAAATAAGATTCAAGGGATTCGCGCCTTTACCCAGAATTACGGATTCATACCAGTGATGTGTTCATCCACCATGTTCAACTACCTCACCAGGGAAAAACTTAACAGGTTAAGTAGGTGCTTTTGTAGTGCGCAGTTCGTTGCTGTTGGTGTCTCGCCACAAGTTGATGCCAAACTAAACGACTTCATCAGCGCAAGCCTGGCGCCCTTGAATGCTTTGGCGGCAGAATCCAGGGATATGCCCAGACATTTACCCAACGCCGCCAATCCTGCTTCACAACTCGAAAAAGGGAGAAACAGCTTGAAGTCCACAACTTCCGCTTCTACACATCAGTGACCGGGAGGATACCATGAAGTACATCAACAAACCGCCGACCTGGCCGGCGGTTTGTCGCCTCCTTCCCGTTTTCAGGTGGTTCCAAGTCTGGGCGGGTCGAAGGCAGCTTACGAGGGAACGAACCAAAACAGGTTCGGTAAAGGCCCGACACCACCAATCACTCCACCCACATCTCACTCCGCCCGGGCCACCACCGGCCTCCCCCCAGCGGTCCCCCGCAAATGAGCCGTCCGGCTGCTGCAGGCCGGAGATAAAGGCGACCAGGCCTGCGCCAGTTCCATCCAGTTCAGCACACGCAAACACGCTTTGCTTTTTTGAGAACGCAAAAGGGTCGAACCTCCAAAAGGAGGTGTGTGAGTGTGTGTGTGTGTGTTGCTGGGTGGTAGTGGCGTTGTCGGGTTCCAGATTAGATCTTGGGATTGAAAGGAATATGAGAATCTGTGAAAACCGGGCGATCCCTCTATCATGGCAGAGGTAACTCCTCCAAACCCCCTCCCCCCCTCTCCCCTCCCCTCCCCTCCTCTCCCCTCCCCTCCCCTCCCCTGCCCCCCGCCCAGACAACAGCATGCGGTGCTCTTTTTCGTGCTCGCACCACCCCGCAGCCCTCGCAGAACCCCGCCGTGGTGGAACCCTCTTACATCCCCGGACCAACCGGGAGCCTATCTGGGCTGAGACCCCAAAGCTTTCAGCTGTTAGGGGAGAAAAAAACCAAAAAAATCTGTGAATGCTGGGCCTCGATCAAATTGTTGCGGCGCAAAAGTGTCATGACAAGAGCGCTGCTGAGAGGTAAACCCCTGGCAGTTGAGATAAGACCTGGCTTGAACAAGGGCACCTCGCATCAAACAGCACATGTGCCATCAGCACTCCGAATCTGTGGGTCACGTTTGTGTGGAATACCTGGGTTGAAAACTATCCCAAAAGGAACATGTGGGCTTGTCTTTTTTGAGGGTACCCGTTCTGTGGTTTTGAAGGGAAGCCAAAAGAAAACCAACCACTTTGGGGGCGGGTCCAAATCCTATTTTGAGACAAACCCATTTGGCCATGGGTCAAAATCCCGTACCCCCAGTGAACATCCCAATCCCCACTAAAATAGACTAATATGGGTGGTGCACCTACCAACCCACAGCCATTTCACAAATCCATTTCTCCCCTTCTCCACAAATCCATCACCATGCAGCGGCCTTCAGTGTCCAGCCGGTCCACCGCATCGAAGATGCACATCACCAGCAGGGCCTCGGCGATGAATTGCCGGGTGAGTGGGCAACCTTGTGCTTTTCCACCAAGCTGAAAAGGATACCCAAAAAGCGCAAACACAAACACAAACACAAACACAAACACAAACACAAACACACACACACACACACAAACAAACAAACAAACAAACAAACAAACAAACAAACAAAACAAAACAAAACAAAACAAAACAAAACAAAACAAAACAAAACAAAACAAAACAAAACAAAACAAAACAAAACAAAACAAAACAAAACAAAACAAAACAAAACAAAACAAACAAACAAAACAAAACAAAACAAAACAAAACAAAACAAAACAAACAAACAAACAAATGGACCAAAAGGGGGGGGTTTGGCAAAACATCAAACAATGATCCATCCATCCCCATCTGGTGTGTGTTGTTGTGTTTGTTAGCACCCAAATGAATCCGGATTTCCAAAAAGCAAGGCCATTGTGACATCTACATGCAACACGTGGCAACAAACAGGAGGCGATTGGCTCAAAACTTGTATCGTTCATTCTCCCACGCTGAACCAAACACCTCCTAAACTCTCGCGCTCGCACGGAACCAGCAGTATTCTTGCCCACGAAGATTTGAAACCGGAGTCACAATCAAAATCCTGAAAAAAATTGTCTATCCAAATCCATGTAAGGAAATTAACAGGCGGACGCTACTATTTCTGGCTGGGACTCTGCATTGCTAATCTTCACCTACCCGGATTCTGATTGTGGCTCACCTGACTTTTGGGGGCGTGGTGGAGGAGCGCCCTGCTCAGTGCAAAGGATCTAAACAGCCTGATTCAGAGAGGCTTGGTTTCAAGCCCGGCGTCTACGCAGCAGATTCATTGAATTCAAGCAGCAAATACGAGCTGCCATGTTTGCTACGTCCACCGTTGGTACGGTACACATTTGTGTCCAAACGGCCTGTTTCTTTCGGCCTCGAGTGGTTAAGGGGGCGGGGTCCATGAAGTCTCGTCAGAATTCACAGATAGGGGGGTCGCAAATGAATATAAATGCCATATAAATGGCTCTCTTCTAAAGCGCTTTCGCGTTTCGACTCAACCGGAAAAAAAGGCCCTCGCATAGTGGGTGGCCGTGATGTCGGCGTCGTGGCCCACGTTGGGCCCGAAGCCCCCCGGGGTCTTCGGGTCCCGACACCTGCCCATCCGAAACCCGCAAGTGGGCTCCCCAATGGCCCAAGCCTGCAAAATGCCGCAAACCCGATGCAGGATGAGTCCCAAATCCCAAACACAGCTGGAAAGCGATCTCTCTGTTAGCTTGGTATGGGAGATTCCACTGTATCCCTCAAAGCTCGGGCGCTCCTTTAGAGCCTATTGTCCTTTTGTCCCTTTGAGAGGGAGGGCAACTCTTGGCTCCGCGGTTCTGGGTGGAACAACGCAATTCTTCAAAAGCAATATTAGGGGGCACATCCAAACTCAACGCAAGGCAAATTCACAACTCCACTTCCCCTTCCAATTCCGGACTTGCACAAAGGTGCCGGTTGAAAAGCTTGACTTGGGTCGCAAGCTGCTCAAATCGGCACATGTGACATCCAGCCATGGCATCGCTCGTCGTCAAAATCGTGAGACCTTGCCGTCAACCGTGACGTCTACTCGACCCAAATGCAACAACAACTCTGCAAGGCAATTGGAGGATACGAAGCAAACACTTGCCTGCTAGATACTACTAGACTAGAATCAACACAACGCCAGCAGGCGACAGCTCTTATTGAAGTCTTCAGGACGTGCTGTCCCACTTTGCGACACCTGATATTCAGAGACGCAGCAAACCCTGTTTGCACACCCCGCGCGCCTCTATGTAAGTGCTTACAAACGAGCAGTTCTTCTTCGCTTTGATCGGCGCTTTGGCCGACATGAAACAAATGAAACTGGCCCATGCGAGTCGGTGGCAAGTGACCATCAAATAGTGTTCTGTCCTTTCTTGGCCACAACCCTTGGAAGGCCTCTTGAAACTTCGCTATTTACATGCGCAAAAAAGGAATCGAAGCCAACAGCGCCAGGGCCTGGACGCGAAACATGCGCCAGCACCTCATGTGCGCCTGGGAAAGAAAGAAAATAAAACAAAATAACATGTACCCCCCCACCGACTAACATGGAAGTGCACAAACCCCTGTAAAAAGACAACTTTCCTCTTGGAAAGCGGCTTTGCGCACTTCCATGTTAGTTGGTGGGTGTGTATCATGTTCATACACAACACCTACCCCTACATGAGATGATCGCGATCTTCGATTCCTCGAGCCCTTCAGGCTCAATGCGCTTGCGCAAACTGCTCACCACCACTTCAATCCTAAACGGCCACGGGCAGCTTGGGCACATTGGGCGCCAAGCGAGTACCGCTTGAAATCAATACCTCAGCTGCGCTACTCAGCACCCCCCCCCCCACCCATTCCAGGTGATCGCCTCCACCATACTAATGCCCCAGACAAGAATTGGCCCGCTGCTCTCTACGTAGCGCACACTAAATGCTGCGCAAGGCACCAAACGCGGCATATCTGCTGCTGTTCAGCAGCCGCACTCCCGTCCACATGGTGTGCGTCATCCTGGAAAGGTCCAAAGCTAAACAGCATACGCAAAAGAAACAAACTAGTGTTATCGAACGAACGCGTTGGCACATTCCGCTCACAGTGCTGCTCGCCAAACCCAGTGACAGTCCACAAACCATTCCAACCAGTCCAAGGATCACAGCCGGTGCCAAGCGATGCTCCTGGCCAAAGCCGGGATCGGTACAATCCCATGGTCAACCAGCAACAACTGCCATGGTTCCAACAAACTAAGATGCCTGCCTCAGCCTCCTGGAGGTAGTTCTCACACTGCGCCTTGCAGTAGAAGACGTTCTCCTGGGCGAAATTGTCACAAACTTGTGAGCAACAGCCAGCCAGGACGTTTGCACCAACTCAATACCGGGACTGACAATCATCCTAACGAAATGTGATCCGGGCAAAGCTGCACAGTATACTGAACAATTTGCACAGTTACACTACAGGGCCAACTTCACAAGTTCCTCAAGTCTCTCACCTGCTTTGCTCATGAGACGCTGTCCTCGCTGCTGGCGCTTGTGCTTTGGCGGGAGGGCCCCTCCTGATCCTGTACGTCGTCCTCAGAGGACATGCTTGGCTCCTGGCCAATGTTCAGCATCACCTGCCTAGAATGTGGCATGTACGAAATTGCCTGCAACTGCAGGGAATCCGCTGACTAGTTGCCCACTCCAACAACTTTTGTGTAAGAGCGGTTCTATGAGTTTGCTTTCCCAGGCCCTTTCGTGACCACATGTTTGCTTTCGCAGTTTGCTTTCGCGGCGGATGCGGCGAAGCACGCTCTGTGGATCGAAACGCGCGTCCGCAACGTGACAGTACGCTTCAGCTTGGAGCTTAGCGCAACCCCCCCCTCAAAAAAAAAAACATCAGGGAATGGAGCGCGCCTTTCTGGGACTGGGAGGCTCGAAAGGACACCCCTCTTGGCTACTTATCATCAGGGTTTCTGGCGCTGCTCCAAAACAACAAGAAGCGCCAGCAGGACATAACTTGGTTGCGTCAGCAGCACCCCAATCCATCACTTCTAAAAACTTTCAAAAGAAAAAAGAAGGCTGCAAAAAAAAACTGCATGGGGGCATGGGGGGGTACCGAATAGATGTTCCCTTGAAAACCCTCCAAACGCCGGCCTTTCGCGCGGCCGACCGATCGCAGAGAAAACTCGAAAAACTTGAGCAAATGGAGGCAAACCTAAGGCCCCTACTTCAGTCCTGCGGGGACCTTTCAAAACGAGGAAGTTGCAAACAAAAAGCTACACGCCCCCGAGCTAGGGAAGAGACCTCGAACAAACGGAAGCAACCAGAGCCCCAAAAACCAGTTGCGACAAAAAGAAAATGCACATCCCCAGCCGAGGAAACGGAGGCCCGACTCAAGTCCTGCGTTGAAGCAAAAGAATAACACACGAAGCGTCGGCAGGAGCAAAGGGAGACAATCAAGGCCCCTAGCCAACTCTTGCGGTGATCTTTGCAGAAACTGTAGCCCGTAACGTCTAACAAATTCTTGAGCTGGGCTTTCCCAGGCAATCAACTTCTATCCAGATCTTTGCTGGTTGGCAAGGCCAACAGAATGGCACCCGGTTTGCCACCCGCGCAGTCCTTGCAGATGCCAGTGCCCTTTGGCACATCTTGAAAGCTCAGGTCGAGATCCAGAGTCTCCTGTCGGTTTAACATGATTCGACATGGCCACTGCGCGCGGCACAAGAGCACTTGGGACCACAAGAGCTCCAGCAATTGACTTGTTCAAATCTTGCGACATAGACGCAAAACATGTTGAGCCCGGCATGTTCTTCTTCAGCGTCTGTGAAGGATTTGGGATTGCCCACAAACTCTGCTTGTCTGTGTATGCGCAAAACCCGTTTTGTCTCAGGCGCCAAATTCTGAAGGAAATGTCTCACTTCGCGCCTCATCTGAGCTCTCCGGAGCCATCTTGGCCTTCGCCTGCTTCCGCCGAAGCCGGCGCAGGCGGATGCCCTGCGCGCCAGCTGCACAACAATCTTCTCTCAATGATCAACGACATATGATTTATTCACCAATCAGTACATTGTGACGATCAAACAGGCCAATCATTGTTCACGCAGTGAAGTGTTTGCCGACCGATCCTGAAGAGTTGGCTTTGGGACTTGAGCGCCTCTTGAAGTTTGTGGGTGCATTGCAGTCACTCCCCAGTCACCGTTTAGTTGCTATTGCTTCTGCTCTGGCCCCAAATCAGTACCGATCCTGAATGATCCTGACCGATGGATATCGGAACATGGCGAATAAGAAAAAAAGAATCAATACGGTATGGGCCTCCAGCTCGTCCTTGAGAGCATCGCGCTCCTGCCATTCGTGGTGAAAGGACTTGCAAGGATTCATCTGAGAAACAAAGCCGTTATACGTTTTGCTCGAGCGATCTGCACAATTGACCGAACATTGGGGGCATCATTTCAATTGCAGCCACTCCCTCCTGCTCCAAGCTGCGCTTGTCCTTCTCCAGCTTGCCGATTTCCACTTCAAGGTTGGCCCTTAGCGTGATTGACAAGTTCCGGTCATGTAACCACCTGCCGCTCTCCACTCGGCTGTCATCCGTTTTGTTGAATGTCCAAATTTGGGGTGCCCCTGTCCTTGCGCATTGCCACATTGCATCTGGCCAGCTAAACATGCAATGACATCAGACACAGTTGCCTTGCGTATTCCGACACGGATCAATATGCTTGCTGCCACGGCTCCTGTCAGCCTCCCTTTCCAGGATGGGTGCCACCGCCCACAAAAGGTCTAGGTGATTCTGCTCGGCGGTCTCCCTGGGCAAACCACCAAAACCAGCTTGCGCAATAGGGGCTGGAGGACATCTGTGACAAGAGATGTTGCAACATGCAACAAAGCAACAAGTGGCATCTTTGGAGAAAAGGCGGGAACCGTTGGCATGACGCATGCCAGCGGTGGCAAAAAACATCGAGCAACACCAGCAAACTGCTGTGCAGAAAGCCAAGCAAACAAACAACGCAACATCTCCCTGGTCAATGAACAGGTTTGCCCACCGCGCGCCTTCGCCCTTTCTCCTGTGCAAGCCGCTCTTCCAAGTGCTTCATGTGCGCCCTCTCCGCCGCAATCACTTGCAAATTTTGCAGGTGTCCTGAGAGGATCTCAATTCTTCATCTTCATGAGTTCGCCAACTGAATTTGAAAGGAACTGCAAGATCTGTCTAAACCAAACTGGCCCGCATGAGCATCTGTCACCTTGAGATTACAAAGTTTACTGGGGTCGCTCATCTTATTGCTGCCTTCTCCTGTCGAGCATCTGGCTCGCAGGGCGGCCCAATCGTCAGCGCTGAGCGACCGAGCGCACAATGGGCGTGTGAATACGGCGGTCGGGGCGATCAGCCCAGCAGCGGCCATCTCCATCTCCTACGAGCGATATAGCCAACGAGTCAGCCGCGAGTCAGCGAACTACTTTGCCAATGCGTAGCCTTCCTGCCATGCAAGTCTCTTTCCCAAACATTCTCTCATACCCCAACTCCTTCCGATAAATGTACTTATCAAGACAACAAACAACAAAATGAAAAAGCAGCTTGAGAAGGACCTGCAAGCAGCTTAAGCAACACTGCACACCGCGTAACCCTTTTTTTCCGGAACCATCTCTGCCTTTGCCATACGTACAAGCGCCCTGAGTCAAGGTCCAAATGACTCAGGCCCAGCCCCCGTTCCCCCAGCTTCCTGACTTCTCGAGCAAGGGAGTAACTCAAAGCTTGAAAACTTGGGCCGCAAGCTGCTGGGCAGAATCGGCACAAGTGCGGTTTCCCTCATAACATGAAGCATTGCACTTTCTGACCATCACCCGTAACATCTCATGTACAACAATATTCAAAACCTGCGACAACGCTGCGACAACTCTGCACGGGCACTCAAGACAATCAAGGGATAGAAAGCAAACATTGATCTACTAGACTACAATCCCACACCTTTTCTAAACCAACGGTCTCGCCCCCAACCCAAATCCCCACAGTCCTACCAACCTTGAACTGCCAAGGACTGAAATCAACTTTAGCTCGTTGCAAGATCACGATTGCCTTTGCTCCTGGAAACTTTAAGGATGGGAAACTGCACATCTCCCCAGCGAAGCTGGCACTTTTCCTTCCAGATGGCATGTCAGCAGGGCTGCAAACTTCACGCAGACTGCACTAGCTGTTAGGGCAAGTTCGCCTGAGGATCCACTCGATGAGGTCGGTTCTCCTTACGGAGCTGAGGGCAAAGGACAAGCTCCGAACCGACAGCCGACTGTTCCACGCCCAGCCTGCTGCTTTCAGCATGTCCAATGTCTGGCTGCTGGTAACTAGACGCGCTCCCGATGGGTTTAAGTGAGGATGTGTGTGCTCCTGACAACAGGCGGGGGGCCCATGTGCCTTAATGGAGGGTTTAGACACCTGCTGTGTTTGGATGTTGGTGCTGTGGTGCTGGTGGTGCTGGTGCTGCTGGTGGTGCTGGTGGTGCTGGTGGTGCTGATGATGCTGGTGGTGCTGGCGGTGCTGGTGATGCTGATGATGCTGGTGGTGCTGGCGGTGTGGCAGTATTAATTGTGCTGGTGGTGCTGGACGGTTTGAAAGGCTTACCAAAAGCACTTCTTCGAGCCGTGAAATTGCCTGCAAACAACAACATTGGCCCCACAAGAAAAGAGTTTGAGTTTGCAACGTTCAAACTGTCTTTTGTGTGGGGGCCACTGGGACTTTGGAGCTTTCATGTGCCTTCTTTGGTGCAAATCGGTGTTTTTCATAGTAGAACAGCCCTCAAAAGCCAGGTCTCGTAGCACGGACCCTCTCGAAAGGGCAGGGGTTCATCAACTTTCCCTCGTTGAAACTTCTATGTGTTTTTTACGCCACGCGAAGGCAAGCTGCAGAGCGCTATGCGCGTTGTGCCTTTGGGCCGTGCCGTCCTTTTCAAAGCCACTCAACCTGTTACTCAACCTGCTTCTTCCCAAACTTACCTCTCCACGTTTGGGTCAACAAAAGAGAGGCTGGGGCAAGGTGGTCAAAAAAAGAAGAAAAGCACGTCCCCCCTGACCAAAGCCAAAACCTGCACCCACCTGGGTGGAGAAAAAGAAGAAGAAGAAAAAACGTTCGTCCTCTGGTCGTCCAAGCGCCGCAGCAGCGCCATAGCCTCAGCAACCCCCAAAACCCATGAAGTTGATGGCCTGTCCGTTTTCGGATCCACTGCTCAAAGTGACTAACGGCTAGTGGGCTAAATGGAAATCGGTAAAGGGCTCCCAATGTGAATTTGAGGAAGCCTCCCAACAGACATGAAACCAAGAGGGCCTTTGAGGAAAATGGTCTTGGAGACAACCGTTGTGACACCAACGTGGGATTCTCATTTGTCTATGGAATGTCACTCGAAAAAAGTTGTTTGCCACTATGGAAAGTGGTAACCTAAAGCCATGGTTCAAAGAATAATCTACAATCCAAATGGGCTGAAAGTTGGTTCAGCGTGTCTCGAGACCCTTTCCGTTTGCCTTCTTGTTGAAACCAAACCAAACACGGAAATGTGTGTGTAGCGTTTTTGGGAACCCCCTTTTTGTTGGCTTTCAAGGGAACAGAAACTATGAACAAGTGAGTTTGGCAAAGGCTAAGGCAGTTTTTCAAAAACAATCTATTTTGTGTGCATATGTTATGTGGATGGGTGTGGTCGTCTTCCGCTTGGATTTGACAGCTCAAACCGTGAGGCAAACTCGACAAGCTGCCAAACTCGTGCCTGCATATGAGGCTGTCTGAGCCTCGATGGAAACCTCAGAACTGGTCTCCCTGTGTATCTCATGATTGGAAGGCCCCAGAGAAAGCTGAGACCATCTGTCCTAAACATTCATTCAACTTTAAGCAGAATCCATTGGATGGTATCATCCAAGTATCTAAATCACCAGAAGCGCGCAAGAAACCCTCATGGGCACAGCAATGCTCAGCGACGTGATGTGAACAAAGAAAGCAAATCCAACCCATCCAGAGATGGTTGGCCCAATCGGAAAAGTGGCGAGTAACTTTATGAGTGTAATAACTCCACAACAGAACCAACTCCCTTAGGTCAAATTCCACCAAACGCTCGCCTCGCTCCAAGCTCCTGAGGCCCCCTGCGCTGACGCCCCAGTAGACCCCGCCCATGCGCAGGTGCTCCGTCCTCCGAGTTCCAGGCAAGCGAGACTCCGCTTGAATGAGCGCAGCCCAAAAAACACAATCCAGAGAGCCAAAAAAGCCAAGAGCTGGAAAAAAATGCCGAGAACAGGGAAGGCATGGCTACTGCCCAAGTCGACAAAAGACTGCCATCCTTTTTGAAAAGGCTCCAGATCTTCGCATAGTTGTCCCTGCCATGTGACGTGTGTCCTTCACATTCACAGTTTGCACGCTCTTGCGAGCGGCCTGCATTTACCTGTATCATACATGAAGGCGGACCCGAAAACGCAAGCTTGCTGCAATCTGCCTCAACCCAGACGCATTTTGATGGACGAGAAGCTTTTGCGTCATGATTCAGTCGTGGCAAGGCGAGCAATTGCTTCCCTTAAACGTTGTCAACACGTTGAAGACCCCCCACCACCCTCACCCTCCCCCACACCCAATCTCGTTCTGCCACATGATGGGCCCCAAAATCACAACCCGACTGCCGAGAAGCTGTTGCGGCATGATTCAGACGTGGCGCTTCCCTTAAACGTTGTCAACACGTTGAAGACCCCCCACCACCCTCCCCCTCCCCCACACCCAATCTCGTTCTTCCACATGATGGGCCCCAAAATCACAACCCGACTGCCGAGAAGCTTTTGCGTCATGATTCAGTCGTGGCAAGGTGAGCAATTGCTTCCCTTAAACGTTGTCAACACGTTGAAGACCCCCCACCACCCCCCCCACACCCAATCTCGTTCTGCCACATGATGGGCCCCAAAATCACAACCCGACTGCCGAGAAGCTTTTGCGTCATGATTCAGTCGTGGCAAGGTGAGCAATTGCTTCCCTTAAACGTTGTCAACACGTTGAAGACCCTCCACCACCCTCCCCCCCCACACCCAATCTCGTTCTGCCACATGATGGGCCCCAAAATCACAACCTTGCTGTCTGTTGAATCTCTGCTCAAGTGGGCGATCACTCTGGACAATTGACCAACTTCGAACCAAAGAAAAAAAGGCCCGTCCCTTCGGCGCAAGCCGGCTTCTCCTGTTTTCCAGCGCGCCCCCCCCCCCCCCCAGCTTTCCCCCTCGGCGTGTGCTTTTGAGGCTCGGTACGGTATCCTGGGGCTGAGGTCCAAATCCCTATTTCGACACAGACCCGCCTGGCCATAGGTGGCCTTTTGGAAAAATAGATGGCCCTGGTAAATGGAAGGAAACCAACCTAAACCAGCGCAATCTATTTCTATGCAAACTAACCTAAAACGGACACCCAGGCGTCTTGCTGCCTGGCTCCCCTCCAGGGCTCCCGGCATCATGTACTCCAGGGACTCCTCCGGCAAGGAATTTTCAGGCTCAGAATCCATGGCAAATCCTGGGGGAAACAAAGAGGAAGAAACCAATGGCTGTGGCGTAAAAAACCGGAATTCCAAAATGGGTTGCCCTGGTAAGTGGAAACATGGACCAAAACCTGCGTAACCCCTCCTGGTTAATTTTGAGCCACACCCACATGAGGACCAAACCAGCTTCCGTGGGCCTCTTAGGTTTAGACCCTTGGCTTTTGGTCAGCTGGACCTTCGACAGGTGTGGTTTGCTCACATTGTTGAGGCTCGAAATCCCTGAGTTCACGGCAACAGCACGAAAGACAACTTGCGACAACTGGCGCAGCAGTGGAGACCGCAAACGAAGCAATGCTCCCCTCACGAGCCCAAGGAGCTACCAAGTGTCCCCAACTTTGGTCTAGCTACAGCCACGTCCCTCTGCCCGCACACACATACACAAACAAACACCTGCCTTGTCGTCGTCCAGGTGTCGCCTTGGCAACACCCAGTTCAGAAGGGAGGGCGGATCCACAAAACACAAACTGCGCCATTCGGTGTTTCATTCACTTGTGTCTGGCATGGATCAACTGCAAAAAATTGAAAACGCCCCAGTCAAACAACCACGCAAAAGGGCATAGTTCTGCATGAGTGAGGCAAGAAGAAAGGCAAGTTTAGGAATTGCTGACTTGGAGGCGGATCTTGCACCCCTTCCATGTGGCATACTTCCGTATGGATTCACATATCTTTGAGGGTATTTAAGAGGTTCTAAGGGAGGTCGCGTAGTTTGAGACACAACTCGAGTGGCAGGGAGATCCTCACAGGTGATGCTCGAAGGGGTCCTCTGTCACACCTGCTACTTAAGAGGTACAAGGCATGCGTGTTGTCATCGTCCTTGATGAACCAACCAATCAACGGTCCCTCGCACTTGATTGCTTGCCCACCTGGTTGCAAGTGCCAAGCGTTTGCCGGGGGTTCAATCGAGAGCGCCGACTCCACGAGCGTGGCTTCCGCTGCGAACCAAGGCGCAGGTAATGGTCGTGCTTCTCCCAGCACAGCTCCTGCAGAGTACAGAGTTGCTCACCCGAAGAGTGGTTTGCTAGGAAGAAATGCCATCAAATCGTGAGTTGGTTTGGTCTTTCTCCCTCATGAGGACTTTGTGGTTGACAACTTTGGGGTGAGCAACCCTGGAATAGAGCTTGCCCGACCGGTTTCACCTCTTGAGAGGAAACGATTTGGGAAAAACATGTTCATGGCAAAGCTTTTCCCATTCGCCGCTGTTTCCTGAGCGGTTTTAATATTTCGGCCATGCGCCCCATTTAGCAGCTACTCCATGTGGTTCGCAGCTGAGCAGGCCAGCATTGTGTCACATCACAGTGTAGAGTCCAGTCTTGCTTGTTCAAGGTCGGATGGTGATCAAATTGGTTTAGGGTCTTGGTGCTTACAGGTATTATGCTGCCTCAGTGCCCAACGCGCGGATCTGCTGCAAGAATCTAAGTCCACCATGATTCGTCAATTGACCCCACACTCGGCGTGCAAGTCATGTCCTGCGCCTGCCCGACTTTGGGCGCTTCCTGCTGTCAGATGAGCCCTTGAGGCCACCTTTTTCAGAAGTGTCCTCTGCAACTTTCTCAGGAACCCTCATGGGGGGGGGGGGGAAAAAGGGCCCATTCATTTCATTCACCGTGGCAAGCCAGGCAACCAAACCGCTTCATGTCGACAAGCAACCAAATCGCTGGTCACCCATTTTTCGCTCGATCACAGAGGCAGCTACTACTTGAAACGGGGCCTCGCAGGCTTTGGCCAGCATTCCCAAGCAACCCTTTTCGCCACCAAACCCCCCGATACAAGACCTCCACCTCTCCACCCTGCAAAAACGACAAAGAAACATCAAATGTGAATTGCCAAAACTGCCAATGCTGCTGCTTTTTGAAAGTCCCAGGTGTCGCCTCCGCCAGCCCCTTCCAAATTTGTCAACGAGCACACAGCCCAGAACTGCAAGTGTCTTGAGCCTTGCAGAGCCGCCTGTCTAAAAGCTTCAAGGTGTGGCAAACTCGAAAAAGAAGTAAACCCCTCAGGTGTCATGGGAGAACATGTCTTTCCTAAGTCCATGTGTCACGCAGCGGCCAGCAAGTGCCCGAGGGCTGGGGGGTTGCTTGGGGGGGTTCTCCCTCCAAAGAATTGGAAGACTTTGGTACAAGGGGTCAACATGGTGATTTTGGGGACGGTATGTGTTTTTTTGTTCCCACCACCACCTTTCCCACCACCACCACCACCGCCGCCGCCGCCGCCGCCGCCACCGCCACCGCCACCGCCACCGCCACCACCACCACCACCACCACCACCCCCTCTTTTGGCGGATGAACCAAATGGTCAAATGGAGGTTTGGGGTAAAAGCAGGGTCCCCCAACTATGCTGGTCCAGCCCTCTGAATGCTGTGCAATACAAATGCTAGCATTGCGCACCACCTTTCTGAAACCCTGGTTTTCCCCAACGTAAATACCGATTTGGACCATTGCCAAAAAGCAGTGCCCAACCCTTCTCTCAGATCTCCGGCCTCCGGGTAGCCAGCCATGGGTATCGTACACGCCGCGCAAAGCCCAGGCTTGGCGCTGCTTTGGCGCAAGCCCGAAATCTTTGTGCTGTGTTGAGCTTAGCACCAAGATTGTTCTAATGGCAGAAAGAAAGGAAACGAGTGCGTGGAGTAGGGTCGAGTGGAGCAACTTGTCCATCCGGACACCGGGCTTGCTTCTCTTGCAGACGTCAATATAGAGTAAGGCCTGCCGTTGACTAACCAACGCATGTTCAATGATGACAATGCTGGATCATACCTGAGGCTTTGCTACAGTTGATCGTGGATAGTAAATAGATCTGAGGATTGCTTGACATGATCTAAAAGGCTGGGCGACTCCCACACATGCGTACAACGAATTGTGCAAACACACTTAACAGTAGATTCTCAACATCAAGTATCGGCTGTCGCAGTGGCTCAACAACAGCAGCAACATTGCCTCTGGCCGGACATTGCGCGGGCTGATTCACCCAGTCAAATGCAACGCTCCTTTTGTCCTATACAGTCATTCGATGTCATACACTGGTTTCTGGCGGGCATAGATAAATCTGTAATACAAAATGCCCGAATCAAAGTTGTATTGCCTGCACGAGCTCTACTCTAAATCTCTGAATTAGTCCACCTCCTCGACGGTCGGGCCGCTGTTGCCGCCAGGGGCGCCACCCATGCCACCACCTGGCATGCCACCTTCTGGCATGCCACCGCCGCCGGCAGCCTGGTACACCTTCATCATGATGGGGTTCACAACGCCCTCCAGCTCCTTCTGCTTGGCCTCAAACTCGTCCTTCTCAGCCAACTGATTCTTGTCCAGCCAGTCCAGGGTTTCTTGCACGGCAGACTCGATCTTCTCCTTATCACCGCCCTCGAACTTGTCCTTCAGCTTCTCCTCGTTCAAGGTGTTGCGCATGGTGAAGCAGTAATTCTCCAAGCCGTTCTTGGCCTCGATCTTCTGCTTGTTGGCCTGCGGGCAATCCAGTGCGCATCATATTACTGTAACATTGAGAAGTCAACTCATCAAAACACTGTAAGTATCTTTAAGTAACAAACACATAGTCATTGGCAACCTGCTTGTCTGATGCATCAAGGATTGAACATGCAAACAAGATCTGCAGAGCATGGTGGATTAAGCGCGCGCACAAACATAGAAACACAGAAACACACACACCAACACACACACACAAACAAACAAACAAACCAGCAAACAAGCAAACAAGCAAGCAAACAAACAAACAAACACAAACACACAAACACGCAAACACGCAAACCCACACTCACACACACCACACACACACACAAACACACAAACACACAAACACGCAAACACACAAACACACAAACACACAAACACACAAACACACAGACACACAACCACACATGCGCACAACCATGACAGACATGGGTAAGCTTGCTGGCAACACAAGCCCAAATAGCTTGGTCTCTAGCCCAAAAAATGGCCTCATCCTCGGCACGGAACTTCTCTGCCTCTTGCACCATGCGATCGATCTCCGACTGCGACAGCCGGCCCTTCTCATTGGTGATGGTGATCTGGTTGGACTTTCCAGTGGACTTGTCGGAGGCGCTCACGTTCAAGATTCCGTTGGCATCGATGTCATAGGTCACCTCAATCTGCGGCACACCCCTGGGAGCCGGAGGAATGCCATCCAGGTGGAACTTGCCCAGCAAATTGTTGTCCTTGGTCATGGCGCGCTCACCCTCGAAAACTTGGATCAACACACCCGGCTGGTTGTCCGCGTAGGTCGTGAAGGTCTGCGCTTTCTTGGTCGGGATGGTTGTGTTGCGCTCAATCAACTTGGTCATCACACCACCTGCGGTCTCCAAGCCCATGGATAGCGGCGTCACATCCAAAAGCAGGAGATCCTGCACCTGGGATGAGCCCTCGCCAGTCAGGATAGCAGCCTGCACCGCCGCACCATATGCCACAGCCTCATCTGGGTTGATGGACCTGTTCGGCTCCTTGCCGTTGAAGAACTCCTGGATCATGGACTGCACCTTGGGGATGCGCGTGGAGCCACCCACCAGCACCACGTCGTGCACGCTCTTCTTGTCGATGCCCGAGTCCTTGAGGCACTTCTCCACAGGGCCCATGGAGTTGCGGAAGTAGTCCATGCACAGCTCCTCAAAGCGTGCACGAGACAAGGAGCAGCTGTAGTCAATGCCCTCAAAGAGGGAGTCAATCTCAATGGTGGCCTGCGTGGATGAGGACAGGGTCCTCTTGGCACGCTCGCACTGCGTGCGCAGTCGGCGGATGGCTCGCTGGTTGCCCGCCAAGTCCTTTCCACGGTTCTTGCGCTTGAAGTCCTGCATGCAGAAGTCCACCACTCGATTGTCAAAATCCTCACCTCCCAAGTGAGTGTCTCCTGCAGTGGCCTTGACCTCAAAGATGCCATCCTCAATGGTCAGCAGCGACACATCGAAGGTGCCGCCACCCATGTCGTAGATGAGCACGTTCCTCTCACCGCTGCCCTTCTTGTCCAGGCCATATGCAATGGCCGCGGCAGTTGGCTCGTTGATGATGCGCAGCACATTCATGCCGGAAATCGTTCCGGCATCTTTGGTGGCTTGGCGCTGAGAATCGTTGAAGTAGGCCGGCACCGTGACGACTGCATCATTCACCTTGGTGCCCAAGTAGGCCTCGGCTGTCTCCTTCATCTTCAGCAGAATCATGGAGGAGATTTCCTCCGGATGATACCTGAGTCGACTTCAATCCACAGCCTGGGCTTCAACCAAAACAATATATGCGTGCCAGCCATCAATGAACAAACCCAATAATGCAAGTTCCTAAGGTCCTAAACGACAACATATCTATTCTTGCTCATGTCAGGGAACTTCTTCTCCTCGCCTTCCACCTTCACCACAATGATTGGCTTGTCACCCTGACCTGCAATGCATTTGAATGGCCACAACTTGATGTCTGCCTGCACGATGGGGTCGGCAAACTTGCGGCCAATCAATCTTTTGGCATCAAAGACCGTGTTCTCAGGATTTCGGGCCACCTGATTCTTCGCTGCGTCCCCGATCAGTCGCTCGGTATCGGTGAAGGCCACATAGGATGGAGTGGTTCGGTTGCCCTGGTCGTTGGCAATGATCTCCACTCCGTCGTTCTTCCAAACACCCACGCAAGAATATGTTGTGCCGAGGTCAATCCCAATGGCGGTCTTCTTGGCCATGATGAATTGCTAAATCTCCAAAGGCTAAATGGGCAAGCACTAATGGCAACGATGGATTTGCCTGAGCCACATATCATATATCAATGTAGTGGTGTGATGATTGTAGTTTGTGCCAAGAATCCAATCAAACAACGTCGTGCTGGCAGACATGCAGGGCCGCTCGAAGTACGATCAATGACTTTGGAGAGCCCTAGATTGCGAAGACCGTGAAACAGCTGAACAAATAAAACACCTCAACACAAATTTGACCCTCTGATTCCTTCTGTTGGCGCCCATGTCTGCTCACGAAACCGGGCAAAAACCTTCAACATCGCATGCTATGCCAATGCTACGCCAATGCTATGAGATGATATGCCAGTGGTTCATCAGGCAATAGCTTTCATGCAGCTTCCGATCATTCTGTTCCATGCACAGGTTTTTGCTGGGCGTTGGCACAATTGCCAATTGCCCAAAAAGAAACTTTGGTTGTGGGCTTGGTTCCCACACCTACTTCAGCATGTTGTGCTTGATGCCTAAGTCGAATTAGTCCACCTCCTCGACAGTCGGGCCGCTGTTGCCGCCAGGGGCGCCACCCATGCCACCGCCTGGCATGCCACCTTCTGGCATGCCACCGCCGCCGGCAGCCTGGTACACCTTCATCATGATGGGGTTTACAACGCCCTCCAGCTCCTTCTGCTTGGCCTCAAACTCGTCCTTCTCAGCCAACTGATTCTTGTCCAGCCAGTCCAGGGTTTCTTGCACCGCAGACTCGATCTTCTCCTTATCACCGCCCTCGAACTTGTCCTTCAGCTTCTCCTCGTTCAAGGTGTTGCGCATGGTGAAGCAGTAATTCTCCAAGCCGTTCTTGGCCTCGATCTTCTGCTTGTTGGCCTGCGGGCAATCCAGTGCGCATCACATTACTGTAACATTGAGAAGTCAACTCATCAAAACACTGTAAGTATCTTTAAGTAACAAACACATAGTCATTTGGCAACCTGCTTGTCTGATGCATCAAGGATTGAACATGCAAGATCTGCAGAGCATGGTGGATTAAGCGCGCACACAAACGCAGAGACACAGAAACACACACACACACACACAAACAAACAAACAAACAAACAAACAAACAAACAAACAAAACAAACAAACAAACAAACAAACAAGCAAACAAGCAAGCAAGCAAGCAAACAAACAAACACAAACACACAAACACGCAAACACGCAAACACGCAAACCCACACTCACACACCACACACACACACACACAAACACGCAAACACGCAAACACACAAACACGCAAACACACAAACACGCAAACGCGCAAACACGCAAACACACAAACACACAAACACACAAACACACAAACACGCAAACCCACACTCACACACACACACACCACACACACACACACACACACAAGCAAACACACAAACACACGAACACACAACCACACATGCGCACAACCATGACAGACATGGGTAAGCTTGCTGGCAACACAAGCCCAAATAGCTTGGTCTGTAGCCCAAAAAATGGCCTCATCCTCGGCACGGAACTTCTCTGCCTCTTGCACCATGCGATCGATCTCCGACTGCGACAGCCGGCCCTTCTCATTGGTGATGGTGATCTGGTTGGACTTTCCAGTGGACTTGTCGGAGGCGCTCACGTTCAAGATTCCGTTGGCATCGATGTCATAGGTCACCTCAATCTGCGGCACACCCCTGGGAGCCGGAGGAATGCCATCCAGGTGGAACTTGCCCAGCAAATTGTTGTCCTTGGTCATGGCGCGCTCACCCTCGAAAACTTGGATCAACACACCCGGCTGGTTGTCCGCGTAGGTCGTGAAGGTCTGCGCTTTCTTGGTCGGAATGGTTGTGTTGCGCTCAATCAACTTGGTCATCACACCACCTGCGGTCTCCAAGCCCATGGAGAGCGGCGTCACATCCAAAAGCAGGAGATCCTGCACCTGGGATGAGCCCTCGCCAGTCAGGATAGCAGCCTGCACCGCCGCACCATATGCCACAGCCTCATCTGGGTTGATGGACCTGTTCGGCTCCTTCCCGTTGAAGAACTCCTGGATCATGGACTGCACCTTGGGGATGCGCGTGGAGCCACCCACCAGCACCACGTCGTGCACGCTCTTCTTGTCGATGCCCGAGTCCTTGAGGCACTTCTCCACAGGGCCCATGGAGTTGCGGAAGTAGTCCATGCACAGCTCCTCAAAGCGTGCACGAGACAAGGAGCAGCTGTAGTCAATGCCCTCAAAGAGAGAGTCAATCTCAATGGTGGCCTGCGTGGATGAGGACAGGGTCCTCTTGGCACGCTCGCACTGCGTGCGCAGTCGGCGGATGGCTCGCTGGTTGCCCGCCAAGTCCTTTCCACGGTTCTTGCGCTTGAAGTCCTGCATGCAGAAGTCCACCACTCGATTGTCAAAATCCTCACCTCCCAAGTGAGTGTCTCCTGCAGTGGCCTTGACCTCAAAGATGCCATCCTCAATGGTCAGCAGCGACACATCGAAGGTGCCGCCACCCATGTCGTAGATGAGCACGTTCCTCTCACCGCTGCCCTTCTTGTCCAGGCCATATGCAATGGCCGCGGCAGTTGGCTCGTTGATGATGCGCAGCACATTCATGCCGGAAATCGTTCCGGCATCTTTGGTGGCTTGGCGCTGAGAATCGTTGAAGTAGGCCGGCACCGTGACGACTGCATCATTCACCTTGGTGCCCAAGTAGGCCTCGGCTGTCTCCTTCATCTTCAGCAGAATCATGGAGGAGATTTCCTCCGGATGATACCTGAGTCGACTTCAATCCACAGCCTGGGCTTCAACCAAAACAATATATGCGTGCCAGCCATCAATGAACAAACCCAATAATGCAAGTTCCTAAGGTCCTAAACGACAACATATCTATTCTTGCTCATGTCAGGGAACTTCTTCTCCTCGCCTTCCACCTTCACCACAATGATTGGCTTGTCACCCTGACCTGCAATGCATTTGAATGGCCACAACTTGATGTCTGCCTGCACGATGGGGTCGGCAAACTTGCGGCCAATCAATCTTTTGGCATCAAAGACCGTGTTCTCAGGATTTCGGGCCACCTGATTCTTCGCTGCGTCCCCGATCAGTCGCTCGGTATCGGTGAAGGCCACATAGGATGGAGTGGTTCGGTTGCCCTGGTCGTTGGCAATGATCTCCACTCCGTCGTTCTTCCAAACACCCACGCAAGAATATGTTGTGCCGAGGTCAATCCCAATGGCGGTCTTCTTGGCCATGATGAATTGCTAAATCTCCAAAGGCTAAATGGGCAAGCACTAATGGCAACGATGGATTTGCCTGAGCCACATATCATATATCAATGTAGTGGTGTGATGATTGTAGTTTGTGCCAAGAATCCAATCAAACAACGTCGTGCTGGCAGACAAACAACTTTAACGCATGCTATGCCAATGCTACGCCAATGCTATGGGATGATATGCCAGTGGTTCATCAGGCAATAGCTTTCATGCAGTTTCCGATCATTCTGTTCCATGCACAGGTTTTTGCTGGGCGTTGGCACAATTGCCAATTGCCCAAAAAGAAACTTTAGTTGTGGGCTTGGTTCCCACACCTACTTCAGCATGTTGTGCTTGATGCCTAAGTCGAATTAGTCCACCTCCTCGACAGTCGGGCCGCTGTTGCCGCCAGGGGCGCCACCCATGCCACCGCCTGGCATGCCACCTTCTGGCATGCCACCGCCGCCGGCAGCCTGGTACACCTTCATCATGATGGGGTTCACAACGCCCTCCAGCTCCTTCTGCTTGGCCTCAAACTCGTCCTTCTCAGCCAACTGGTTCTTGTCCAGCCAGTCCAGGGTTTCTTGCACCGCAGACTCGATCTTCTCCTTATCACCGCCCTCGAACTTGTCCTTCAGCTTCTCCTCATTCAAGGTGTTGCGCATGGTGAAGCAGTAATTCTCCAAGCCGTTCTTGGCCTCGATCTTCTGCTTGTTGGCCTGCGGGCAATCCAGTGCGCATCACACTACCTGTAACATTGAGAAGTCAACTCATCAAAACACTGTAAGTATCTTTAAGTCACAAACACGTAGTCATTTGGCAACCTGCTTGTCTGATGCATCAAGGATTGAACATGCAAACAACATCATTACGCGCGACTGGAATTGCAGAGCATGGTGGATTGGGCGCGCACACAGAGACACAGAAACACACAAACAAACAAACTAACAAACAATCAAACAAACAAAACAACAAACAAACAAGCCAACAAACCAATAAACTAACAAACTAACAAACAAACCAACAAACCAACAAACAAACAAACAAACAAACAAACAAACAAACAAACCAACAAACAAACAAAAAAACAAACAAACAATGCCACAAACCAACAAACCAACAACAAACAAACAAACAAACAAACAAACAAACAAACAAACCAACCAACCAACCAACCAACCAACCAACCAACCAACCAACCAACCAACCAACCAACCAACCAACCAACACACAAACAAACAAACCAACAAACAAACAAATAAATAAACCAACAAACAAACAAACAAACAAACAAACAAACAAACAAACAAACAAACAAACAAACAAACACACAAACACACACAAACACACACAAACGCGCACACACACACACAAACACACACGCACACACAGACACACACACACACACACAAAGACACACACACACACACACGCACACGCACACACACACACACACCGACACGCACACACACACCGACACACAGACACAGACATACCACACACACACACACCCACAAACACACACACCCCCACCCACCCACCCACCCACCCACCCACCCACCCACCCACCCACCCACACACCCACACACGCACGCACTTGTTACCCAATCCGGCACAACGCTCGGACAGTCTGGGGGCAAGTCAGATAGTCAAAGGCAAGTCACGCCGTGGAGCTGTCTTCAGACAGCCACTTTGGTGGGACCTTCAGGGCCATTTAGCAACCACAGTGGCGCCGTCAAACTGTTCAAAGATTTACAAAATTACTGCGTGACTAGTGGCCACGTGCTCCTGAGGTCTTCCCAATTTAAAAACCGGGGGGCCATTTAGGGAACACAAGGGCGTCGTCAAACTGTTCAAACGTTTACAGATTAAAGGCCAGGTTGGCCACCAATTTCAGAGGTGGTCCCGATAGATAGGAGAAGGAGGGCCATTTAGAGAGCTCAGAATCTTCGACTCCGCCATTGGGCGCCGGAAGACTCGACAGGCCAGCAGGCTTACGCACCTCTAGCAAGACTTATAAAAATGCGAAGCAACAGCTGAGCAACACAAAACAAAAGCAGGGGCGTCCCCCCCAGAAATCCTGGGCAAATGCGAAGAGCTTCGTTGGATGGAGCTTTGCGCTTGCCCCTCCATCCCCCTGCCCTGGTGACTCTGTAAGAATCAGTTCCTTAGGCGCAGGAAGTGACACACACACACACAAAACCCGGCAAGCCGGTCGCTTTGGCGTCTGCTGCGCTTTTCTTTGACAAGTGCGGCATGTAGGGGGTCGTGACGGGCAAGCTGGCCAAAGTTCCAAGTAGCCAGTGCGACAACAAAAAAAGTAGCGCTCCTACGCCGCTCGCAGCCTTTAAAAATGGCGCGCTGCGGCTGGCCGGGAGCTTCCTGCTTCTGGGGCCGAAGCCAAAAAAAAGCGGAGGCGAACTCTTATGAACTGCCGTAGGAAATGACACAGCTGATCCGCGGAGAACTCAGCGCTGCTGAAAGGGAACCCGTATTTGTAAATGAGAGCAAGTCGGGTGGCAACACCAGAAAGCAAAAGTCGACCAGAACACTCGGCATTGCTTGGGCGGATTTGCCAAGCAGAATGAAGTGGAATGGAACGAGCTTCTGCTGTTCGAGCAAGGTATCGAATCCTAAGAAGTGACAGCCCCCAACTTCTTCCAGCATGACTGGGTGGACATAAAGCCCCGGACACTCAAATTGGTAAAGAATGGGGTGAGACACAAGTGTGGAGGAGTAAATGGTGAGACGATTATCAACGAACCGCCTGTGGAAAAAAGCAGAAGAAGACAAAACTGACTGCCAACCTCTCACCCTGGCCACCTCAACTGCCGACATGGCAATTTCACTTGGGACGGGCGACATTTGGTTGCTGACGCATGTCCCCCCGCAACTGCACAAAAGCGGTGCGCAAAGCTGTAAAAGTACCCATGCGAAAAGACAGTTCCACAATAGGCACCAAATCGGAAAGAAAAATAGGTCGGATATGCGCGCGCACGCTGTGAGAGGAATGGCCGCTGTGTAGCTCTTGGCATTTGAACCCTGCGTGAGGGTTGACGTAAAGGACATCGCCAGAATCCATTTAAATCGAGTGCCCCGAAGGGTTCACAACACTGATCGTGGCTCGGAAGCAGCGCCGGTACACACTTGATGGGAGACAGTGAACCCGCGAGGCGCATCCCATGTGCCAGCTTTTGAGGGTCTCCGCGAGGGCAATGGAGCTTCGGCTCCAAGCAAGTCAGGACGTTGTTCATCAAGCAGGCTTCCTCTTCAGGGACGCCATCACCTGCTTGACTACTACACGCCTGATAATGCGGGGAGGTGGCGTCCGCCTCCGAAAAAAAAAAAAAAAGAAGAAAAGGACACTGAAAAGCCGCTTAAGAACAGGGGGTACACACACACACACGCACACACGCACACACGCACACACGCACACACGCACACACGCACACACGCACACACGCACACACACACACACACACACACACACACACACACACACACACACACACACACACACAAACACACATGCGCACAACCATGACAGACATGGGTAAGCTTGCTGGCAACACAAGCCCAAATAGCTTTGTCTGTAGCCCAAAAAATGGCCTCATCCTCGGCACGGAACTTCTCTGCCTCTTGCACCATGCGATCGATCTCCGACTGCGACAGCCGGCCCTTCTCATTGGTGATAGTGATCTGGTTGGACTTTCCAGTGGACTTGTCGGAGGCGCTCACGTTCAAGATTCCGTTGGCATCGATGTCATAGGTCACCTCAATCTGCGGCACACCCCGGGGAGCCGGAGGAATGCCATCCAGGTGGAACTTGCCCAGCAAATTGTTGTCCTTGGTCATGGCGCGCTCACCCTCGAAGACCTGGATCAACACACCCGGCTGGTTGTCCGCATAGGTTGTGAAGGTCTGTGCTTTCTTGGTCGGGATGGTTGTGTTGCGCTCAATCAACTTGGTCATCACACCACCTGCGGTCTCCAAGCCCATGGAGAGCGGCGTCACATCCAACAGCAGCAGATCCTGCACCTGGGCGGAGCCCTCGCCAGTCAGGATAGCAGCCTGCACCGCTGCACCATATGCCACAGCCTCATCTGGGTTGATGGACCTGTTCGGCTCCTTGCCGTTGAAGAACTCCTGGATCATGGACTGCACCTTGGGGATGCGCGTGGAGCCACCCACCAGCACCACGTCGTGCACGCTCTTCTTGTCGATGCCCGAGTCCTTGAGGCACTTCTCCACAGGGCCCATGGAGTTGCGGAAGTAGTCCATGCACAGCTCCTCAAAGCGTGCACGAGACAAGGAGCAGCTGTAGTCAATGCCCTCAAAGAGAGAGTCAATCTCAATGGTGGCCTGCGTGGATGAGGACAGGGTCCTCTTGGCACGCTCGCACTGCGTGCGCAGTCGGCGGATGGCTCGCTGGTTGCCCGCCAAGTCCTTTCCACGGTTCTTGCGCTTGAAGTCCTGCATGCAGAAGTCCACCACTCGATTGTCAAAATCCTCACCTCCCAAGTGAGTGTCTCCTGCAGTGGCCTTGACCTCAAAGATGCCATCCTCAATGGTCAGCAGCGACACATCGAAGGTGCCGCCACCCATGTCGTAGATGAGCACGTTCCTCTCACCGCTGCCCTTCTTGTCCAGGCCATATGCAATGGCCGCGGCAGTTGGCTCGTTGATGATGCGCAGCACATTCATGCCGGAAATCGTTCCGGCATCTTTGGTGGCTTGGCGCTGAGAATCGTTGAAGTAGGCCGGCACCGTGACGACTGCATCATTCACCTTGGTGCCCAAGTAGGCCTCGGCTGTCTCCTTCATCTTCAGCAGAATCATGGAGGAGATTTCCTCCGGATGATACCTGAGTCGACTTCAACCAAAGCAATATACTTATGCCAGCCATCAACGAACAAACCCTGATAATGCCAGTTCCTAAGGTCCTAAACGACAACATATCTATTCTTGCTCATGTCAGGGAACTTCTTCTCCTCGCCTTCCACCTTTACCACAATGATTGGCTTGTCGCCCTGACCTGCAACGCACTTGAATGGCCACAACTTGATGTCTGCCTGCACGATGGGGTCGGCAAACTTGCGGCCAATCAATCTTTTGGCATCAAAGACCGTGTTCTCAGGATTTCGGGCCACCTGATTCTTCGCTGCGTCCCCGATCAGTCGCTCGGTATCGGTGAAGGCCACATAGGATGGAGTGGTTCGGTTGCCCTGGTCGTTGGCAATGATCTCCACTCCGTCGTTCTTCCAAACACCCACGCAAGAATATGTTGTGCCGAGGTCAATCCCAATGGCGGTCTTCTTGGCCATGATGAATTGCTGAAACAAGCGCTAAGACGGCTTCTTGTCAACGGCTTGAGATGAGGGACAAAGTATGCACCACAACTTTTGCACAAAAGGTTGAGATCCCAATTTCAGTGGTTCGACATGTTAGGCTTCGATCGGAGGTTTACCATCGAACAACACCAGCCATGGGATGAGCAATGCACTCACTCTTGCCATTCCAACATCAATCAACGCACTGCAAATTAGATGCATGCCTTGGTCCAGACATGTCTGGTCCGGCCAAAGCATGATGTTCCTGCATCATCCTGGCGCATGTCGTCGGTGCCTCCAGTAGTGATTTAATTTGAGGATCCCAATCTGTAGCTCGCCTAATGGCACCTGATTAGAGCGGCAAAGCTAAACCAACGGGAAACCGCATGTAGCGGGTCCCGAGACAAACCAGATGAGACACGCTACGAAGCAAGCACTTGCCTGCTAGATGATACTAGACTAGAAATGGCACCAACTGTTAGCACACCACGCGCGCCTCTATGTAAGTGCTTACAAACGAGCAGTTCTTCTTCGCTTTGATCGGCGCTTTGGCCGACATGAAACAAATGAAACTGGCCCATGCGAGTCGGTGGCAAGTGACCATCAAATAGTTTTCTGTCCTTTCTTGGCCACAACCCTCGGAAGGCCTCTTGAAACTTCGCTATTTACATGCGCCAAAAAAGAATCGAAGCCAACAGCGCAAGGGCCTGGACGCGAAACATGCGCCAGCACCTCATGTGCGCCTGGGAAAGAAAGAAAATAACACAAAATAACATGTACCCTCCCACCGACTAACATGGAAGTGCACAAACCCCTGTAGAAAGACAACATTTTTCTTGGAAAGCGGCTTTGTGCACTTCCATGTTAGTTGGTGGGTGTGTATCATACACAACGCCTAACCCTAAATGAGATGATCGCGATCTTCGATTCCTCGAGCCCTTCAGGCTCAATGCGCTTGCGCAATCTGCTCACCACCACTTCTTGAAATCAATACCTCAGCTGCGCTACTCACGCCCCCCCCCCCTAATTCCAGGGGATCTCCCCCACCATATTCATGCCCCTGACAAGCTGCTCTCTACGCATACTAAATGCTGCGCAAGGCGCCAAGAGAGGCATATCTGCTGCTGTTCAGCAGCCGCACTCCCGTCCACATGGTGTCTGTCATCCTGGAAAGGTCCAAAGTTAAACAGCATACGCAAAACAGACAAACTAGTGTTTTCGAACAAACGCGTTGGCGCATTCTGCTCACAGCATTGCTCGCCAACCCCAGTGACAGTCCACAAACCAATTTTAACCAGTCCAAGGATCGCAGCCGGTGCAAAGCGCTGCTCCTGGTCAAAGCCAGGATCGGTACAACTGTCAACCAGCAACAACAGCCAGCCATGGTTCCAACACACTAAGATGCCTGCCTCAGCCTCCTGGAGGTAGTTCTCACAGTGCGCCTTGCAGTAGAAGACGCTTTCCTTCGTGAAATTGTCAAAAACTTGTGAGCAACCGCCAGCCAGGACAATTGCACCAACTCAATACCCGGACTGACAATCATCCTAACAAAATGTGATCCAGGAACATCCACGAAACAAGTTTCGCCTGGGACTGGATTTCGGCTTGCGTACTCGCATGATGCAGGGCCAACTTCACAAGTTCCTCAAGTCTCTCACCTGCTTCGCTCATGAGACCCTGTCCTCGCTGCTGGCGCGTGTGCTTTGGCGGGAGGGCCCCTCCTGGGCCTGCACGTCGTCCTCAGAGGACAGGCTTGGCTCCTGGCCAATGTTCAGCATCACTTGCCTAGAATGTAGCATGTGCGAAATTTCCTGCAACTGCGGGGAATTCGCCGACCAGTTGAGCAGTGCCAAAAACTTGTGTAAAAAGGCGGTACTATGAGTTTGCTTTCCCGGGCCCTTTCACGACCTTTCGGCACTGGATCCCTCATGTTTCCTTTATGGGGCACGCCTTTCTGGCACTGGGTTTGCTTCGCAGCCTTCGCGGCTCGAGCAGGGACACCCCGCTTGACTACTTATCATCAGCATTTCTGGCGCTGCTCAGCCGTGACCCTGACCTTTACCCCTCCCCCTTGGGTGCCCTGGGTGTTCGATTCCCAATCCAGCATCCTCAGCATCGGTTTTTAGCACTCTCAGCATCACCCGAAGGACGAAACGAGAGGTCCTTGCGCGCGTCTTGTGGGGACATGTCCGAAATCACGGAGGAAATTGCAAACAAAAACCTACAGGCATCCTCAGAAACCAAAGATCCCTACTCAACTGCTGCGCAAAACAACAAAAAGCACCAGCAGGACATAACTTGATTGCATCAGCAGAGCCCCAATCCATCACTTCTGAGAACTTTCAAAAGAAACAAGAAGGCTGCAAAAAAAAGTGCATGGGAGCATGGGAGTTGTTCGAATATGATCTTCCCTGAAAACCCTCCAATCGCCGCCTTTCGCGCTGCAATCGCGACCACAGCGGGGGGCCAATCGCGGAGCAAACTCTGTAACATATTGTGCGCTTCCAACTACTAGGGGTCACCCAAACACGACGTTCCCCCAATCGCGGCCAAATCGCCGGTTTCGCGATGCAGGTTCTGCCAATCGTGCACAACTAACGAGTTGCCTGTTGAAGACAAGCATTTGCAGACGACCGCTACATACATCACAAGCTAGGGAAAAACTTGAGCAAATGGAGGCAAACCTAAGGCCCCTACTTCAGTCCTGCCGGGACCTTTCAAAACGACCCACGAGCAAGGGAAGAGATCTCGAACAAACGGAAGCAAACAGAGCCCCAAAAAACCGTTGCGACAAAAAGTATATGCACAACCCCAGCCGAGGAAACGGAGGCCCGACTCAAGTCCTGCGGGGGACAACTCAAACGGAAAGCGTTGAAGCAAAAGAATAACACGCGAAGCGTCGGCAGGACGGAGTTTGATTGCATCAGTAGCGCCCCCATCCATCACTTTTGGGGAGCTCTCCAAACAAAACAGAGGCAAATGCAAACAAAAGAAGCATTACTAGCAAGGGAAGAAAACGTGAACAAACGGAGCAAACCAAAGGCCGCTACCCAAGTTGTACAGGGACCTCCTTTGACAAGGAAAGAGTGCAAACAAAGAGAAAAACAAGAGGCATCAGCAGGGCAGAGAGCTTGATTGCATCAATACCACCACGGCCCGATCCCTCATTCTGGGAGCCTTTCCCAAAAAAAGAAACGAGGAAGCTGCAAACACAAAGCCACGGACAGCAGCATGATCTTTGCAGTAACTGTAAGACACATGTAAAACCAACTGTCCTGTAACGTCGGCGGCCTGAGCGGGAAGCGTTCAAGTCGTGGGCTAACAAATTCTTGAGCTGGGGGCTCTTCCAGGGAATCGACAACTGCTTTTCGGGTCTTTACTGGTTGGCAAGGCCAACAGAATGGCACCCGGTTTGCTACGCGCGCAGTCCTCGCGGATGCGAGTGCCCTTTGGAAAGCTCAGGTCGAGATCCAGAGTCTCCTGCTCCAGCAATTGACTTGTTCAAATCTTGCGGACCATATATATAGATGCAAAACATGTTGAGCCGTGCATGTTCTTCTTCAGCGTCTGTGAAGGATTTGGGATTGCCCACAAACTCTGCTTGTCTGTGTAAGTGCAAAACCCCATTTGTCACAGGCGCCAAGCTCTGAAGGAAATGTCTCACTTCGCGCCTCATCTGAGCTCTCCGGAGCCGTTGGAGCAACTGATTTTTTCCCCGCCGCCGGAGCCATCTTGGACTTCGCCTGCTTCCGCCAAAGCCGGCGCAGGCGGATGCCCTGCGCGCCAGCTGAACACCGACCGATCCTGAACTGTTGGCTTTGGGACTTGAGCGCCCCTTGCAGTTTGTGGGTTCCTTCCAGTCACTCCCCCGTCACCGTTTAGTTGCTATTGCTTCTGCTATGGCTCCAAATCAGTACCGAATGATCCTCACCGATGGACATGAGAACATGGCGAATGAGAACAAACGAATCAATACGGTATGGGCCTCCAGCTCATCCTTGAGAGCATCGCACTCCTGCCATTCGCGGTGAAAGGACTTGCAAGGATCCATCTGAAAAACAAAGCCGTTATACGTTTGTTCGAGAGATCTGCACAATTGACCAAACATTGGGGGGCATCAGGCCAATTGCAGCCACGCCCTCCTGCTCCAAGCTGCGCTTGTCCTTCTTCAGCTTGCCGATTTCCACTTCAAGCTTTGCCCTTAGCTTGATTGACAAGTTCCAATCATGTAACCACCTGCCGCTCTCCACTCGGCTGTCATCCGTTTTGTTGAACGTCCAAATTTGGGGTGCCCCTGTCCTTGCGCACTGCCACATTGCATCTGGCCAGCTAAACATGCAATGACATCAGACACAGTTGCCTTGCACACTCCGACATGGATCAATACGCTTGCTGCCACGGCTCCTGTCAGCCTCCCATCCCAGGATGGGTGCCACCGCCCACAAAAGGTCTCGGTGATTCTGCTCGGCGGTCTCCCTGGGCAAAACCGCCCAAACGAGCTTGCGCGATAGGAGGAAACCTGTGACAAGATGTTGCAACATGCAACAAAACAACAAGTGGCATCTTTGGAGAAAAGGCGGGAACTGTTGGCATGACGCATGCCAGCGGTGGCAAACAGCCTCGAGCAACACCAGCAAATTACTGTGCCGAAAGCCAAGCAACCAAACAGCGCAACATCTCCCTGGTCAATGAACTGGTTTGCCCACCGCGCGCCTTCGCTCTTTCTCCTTTGCAAGCCGCTCTTCCAAGTGCTTCACGTGCGCCCTCTCCGCCGCAATCACTTGCAAAGTTTGCAGGTGTCCTGAGAGGATCTCAACTCTTCATCTTCATGAGTTCGCCAACTGATTTGAAAGGAACTTCAAGATCTGTCTAAACCAAACCGGCCCGCATGAACAGCTGTCACCTTGGGATCACAAAGTTCACCTGGGTCGCTTATCTTATTGCTGCCTTCTCCTGTCGAGCATCTGGCTCGCAGGGCGGCCCAATCGTCAGCGCTGAGCGACCGAGCGCACAGTGGGCGTGTGAATACGGCGGTCGGGGCGATCAGCCCAGCAGCGGCCATCTCCATCTCCTACACGCCAACGAGTCAGCTGCGAGTCAGCGAACTACTTTGCTAATGCGTAGCCTTCCTGCCATGCAAGTCTCTTTCCCAAACATATTCTCATACCCCAATTCCTTCCGAAAAATGTACTTGTCAAGAGAACAAACAACAAAATGAAAAAGCAGCTTGAGAAGGACTTGCGAGAACCAGCTTAAGTAAGACTGCACAAACACCGCGTAACCCCTAACGCCATGTTTTTCAGAACCATCTCTGCAGTTGCCATTTACCACGTACAAGCGCCCTGAGTTGGCAAAACGTCCGTCAAGGTCCAAATGACTCAGGCCAAGCCCCCCTTCCCCCAGCTTCCTGACTTCTCGCAAGGGAGTAGACACTCAAAGCTTGAAAGCTTGGGCCGCAAGCTGTTGGCAGAGTCGGCACAAGTGCAGTTTCCGCATGTCATAACATGTCATCCAGCATTGCACTTTCTGACCATTGCTCACCCGTGACATCTCATGCACAACAATCAACACCTGCGACAAGACCGCGACAACTCTGCACGGGCAAAACGGCCCGCCAGCTTGAGGGCACGAGGGCACGTCAGACTCCTTCGTGTCGCTGCGAACATGGCCTCCAAAAATAATCTCAGCCAGAAGTCAACAGGCCACTGTGAATCAAGAAACAAATTGTCGAGTCAAGCATACATGTTATGAGGAGCATAACCGCAGCAGCCAAAGCCGCAAATGCAACAATCTCAGTGCGGAAACACTAAAGATGAGGCAGAAGTGTGGCGTGTGACCAGCTTTCGCAGCCAAAGCTGCAAACGCAACAATCTCAGTGCGGCGACACTAAAGATGAGGCAGAAGTGTGGCGTGTGACCAGCATTCGCAGCCAAAGCCGCAAATGCAACGATCTCAGTGCGGCGACACCAAAGATGAGGCAGAAGCGTGGCGTGTGACCAGCTTCGCATGCGACAAAGATGCAACAAACAAACAGGTTGTTGGATGGTCAACAGAAACTGAAAGGATACCAACTATCGTGTCGTTGTGGGTCCACCCTTTTTCCAAGCGCCTACATCCAGCCGCCTTTGCCAGGAAACCACAGGAATGGAGCCTCTGCCCGGATTGACAATCAGCCAAAGCCTCGCAGAGTTGAGCCTCGCCGTGGGCATGTGCCCAGGCCTAAGATGTTCCGGCCCATCGGATGTGATCGTATTGATCAATCGTGATCATTCGAAAACCCAAACAAACTTGAGTTCCCGGTCCCCAATGGTTACTCAAAAAGATATAGCTCAAAGAATGATCCGATGCTCAAACATGTCCATGTCAAGCCCAATGCAGAAAGACATCGGCGCCGGATCTACCCCATCCGATGGACGTGGAGCATCGTCATTGCTACACGCCTGCACTCACGTACCTGTTCAAGAGGCACAAACCAATTCTCTAAGCATGCTGGAGTTGCTTAAGCCATGTCCAAAAAATCATCCGGGATGGTGAGTATGAGGGCCGCCTTATCCTGATATACGTTGCTGACAGGTTTCTGCCAGCCTTGAGACGCGTGGGTGCCAGGCGTACCTGCTCTTTGGAGCAGTTTAAGTGCAGCCTCGCGCGAGCCCGGAGTCGCAGACTGCGACTCTCAGACAAAAGCGCCAGCCAAGCGGCTGTGAAAGCTCAGCGGAACCCAAGGCGATTCAGACCTTTGGCGCAAGGTTGAAGGATTTGACACAAGTTTGACACAAGCACAGACTCGTGGAAACGGAATTTCTACAAGAACACGGGCCACATGAGCCCCAGTCGCGCTTCAAAGGCTGCTTCAGTAGATACGCTCCATCTCGCTCGAATCCGGCCGACTCTCAGAGGCTCGCTTGGAGCTGAGGCCACCAGGGTACCCAGGGACACCAAGCAGCGCAACTTCAGATGGCGTGCATCTCGTGCAGCTCGCAGGGCTCTGACGCTCCCGCGGCTCGATATGTTGGTGTCCTGTTTGACTTGGCAAAAGGGGCCTGGCCACACAAAAGCCAGGTCAGCTCTGGATTGCCAATTCCTGTGCACATGACAGAAAGAGTCCTGCTGACTGAAGGGTCAGGCATCACACCTGTCCGTCACGGTCCTCCAAGCCGGCGAATTTGTGGCACGCAGTCCGGAGACAATTCAGGCACCCCCAGGGCTGTACAATCTGGGACCCATCTAAGCTAAGATTCCAAGTCAAAAGTCAAATGGCCGGAACATCTGCGCGGCAGCATGGCGCATGTCGGCACCTGCGGCAAGGAATTGCGGGAGCACGTCAGAAAAAATGTAGGACAAGTACAAAGGGATGCACCATTGCCTGGCTGATTCATAGGCGCTTAGAAACAAAAATATGGTGTTTCGCGCGATTCAACGTGGTTGCCTTGCCTGATTGTCCCTCCTCCAGCATGGCCAGCCATCCCCAAAGCCTCCCTGTTTCCCAGCAGGCAATGATTGATTGCGCACGCCGAATGACCAAGTGCTAATCTGGTGTTCAAACAAGTTAGGCGCATCAGGCTCATATTTTTGACCCTGCGAAACTGCAGCGGAAGATGTGCTTCCCTGACGGATTCTCCGGTTCTCGGCCCTCTCATCTCCCGCGCGCTTCTTTGCAAAGAAATGTGTTGCCTCGTGGCTTGCAGGTAACTGAAATGGTATTAGTTTCCCTCTGATTGGTGACTTGGATTGGTGGTTTGGAGGTTGGGTCCCTGGCCGAAGCAAGGGTTCAAATCCGCCGACAACAAGCAGCGCCGCGTGTTGGAAGCAAGAAACAATCCTGACCTCTTCGGACAAGGGGGGTGGGGGTGGGCTTGCAGAGCACCACTGAGGTGCTTCCCAGACACAGACAGCCCCCCGGCAGACCAAACCTCCCCACACAAGCACAGACGCGTAAACACCTCCCCTAAACCTGTCCAACATCCTCAGCATCGTTTTGTGCATCCTCAACATGACCAGCATCACCAGCGTTTATGGAAAACAAAGCAAACAGGGTCAAACGAAAGGTCCCTACTCATGCCTTCCAAATGGCCCAATTTTTGAAAAACCTGAAAAATCGGCGACCGCACGCGGGAAAGGTCAGTGTGACCCTCTCGAGGAGGTGGCTGGAAGCCTGCCAGTTTTTACAGGGTCTTCGACAGCTAAGAAGGTGCCCAGATGCTCAAGTTCGGCCACGGCAGTTTTTTGGCACACACGCTGCTGGAGATTGTGGGCGCGATCGTCCACATACGTGTGCAACTCCACAGTTCCAGCAACACAAGAGGGCAGCACGCTGAACTTGACAGCTAGGGCCTCGGTCAAGGAAGGGTCAAGCCTAGTCAAGCCTAGTTTGGCGAAGGAGATGAGAGTGAGCAAGGTGTTGGCCAGCTGCACTTGCCAAGCCCGAGCCCACGCGCCGCCACAAAACAAGTTTGCTGTGAGCAGAAGTGAGACGGGAGTCACCCCCCCGCGTTAAGGAGGCGATGCTGAAACCTGCAAGCCGCATGCGCTCTCCTCTTGTTGGTCCTGTTGCTCCTTGCCCCCTTCTCCATAAACCATGTTTTTGGATCTCTGTCGTAGGGAAGGATGTGACTCGTTGCACTGCAAGAGAGCTGCACGCGTGCGGCAAAGCTACAAGGCAAGAGATGCGACAGGTCCAAAGAGCTTGAGGTGTGTGACTGCGCTGGCAGGAAGCGGCTTTGCTAGCTGGTTTTTGGACACTGCCAGCAAAAACACACAATCTGGGCGCCAGCACAGTTGACCACGACATTCCAGCTGACGATGCGCGTGTTCTCTCATGTGGGGCAGCCCTTTGCCACAATAGCTGCAAGTGCAGCGCAGGGCTGGGCTCGCCTGGTTGGCTCTCCTGACCACTTGTTGCTTTGGGCGCTGCTTCGTGCTTCTCAATGGCTGTACTGGCACGCCGAAGCACCCAGCCACACAAAGAGCAGGTCCACTTCCTGGCCCTGGGCTGGGACGGGTTAGGCAGGCAGACCATCGACTCCATATTGAACCCAGCCGTTGCGTCACATGAGCAGCGCCCGCGCTGCTTCTTTTGATACTCCTCTGCTGCTGCTGCTGCTGCGGCGGCTGCTGCCATTGCTGCTCACGCTGCTCCTCCACACGTGTCCTGGCACCACCATGCTGTTCGCCAAGTTGTTGCAGCTGCAAAGACAGACTCCGTTGTGGAACCAAGCCTACCCTGCGGGCGTCCTCAAGGATGATGCAGATGAGCCAGCTCCACCACGAAAGTCCTCAGTGTTGGGGTTCTTCGCCTCCTGCAGCACTGGCTCTAAATCCTCCTCAAAAACCATCGCTTCAAAGTGATGGTCTGCACGCTGCACTGCAATGCTCCTTTGTTATATGAGAAGACCGATGGCCGCAGCAGCAGCAGCAGCAGCAGCAGCAACAGAGGAGCTGGTGACAACCATAACACTAGCAGCAGTTCCTTGAAGTTACTCATCATCAACATTGGCGGCAACCAAGGTATGCGGGAAGCCTTTGCCCTTTTTGGTTCCACTTGTCAAATCATTGCCACGCAGGAAGTCAATGCCACCGCAGCAAAGCGTCATAACATGGCGCAGAAGGCCTTCGTTGAGGGCGCCGGGATCTTCACGCACAGGCATGACCACGAGACGCCGCAGCCCACAAGCGGTTCACACGGTGGAACGCACAGATGATCCGCACGTTGTTCAGGTAGCCCAACACTTCCACTTTCACCTCTCTGACCACATTCGGCCATTTGGAAGGCCACCGTGAGGTGGCCGCTGATGCCCATCATGGAGGTCAACAGCCCAGCAGCTGTCAGACGCCCTGACGTGGAAGAGTTGCTCGAGGACCGCAGAAAAGAGAAAAGGGGAGGTTGTCCATTTTGCCGGAGATGGCAAACAGATGCGCGAGGGAACCATCTACATCAACAGGATAGGCAAGCAGCTAGGCAGGGCGACGGAAGCTTTGCGGAGAGGAGACGAAGCAGAGGCTTCACTGCACCTGCCCTTCAAAAGGAGGCGGGGCGAGCGACTGGCAGAATGGGCCACCCGCGCCCAAGCGCATTTGGTTGAACTTCTAAAAGATGTTGCCCTGCGCAAGTGGCTTGCGCAAGTGTCCAGGTTCGAGCGCTCGAAATTTTCTCGGCGCAAGCGCTCTGTCGCTTTGTGCGCGAATTGGTTGAGCTTGCGCCCTCTCAGGGCCATTGCTGGCGCAAGTTGCGTCGTGCATGTTTTTGCAGGTCGCTTTCTGCGGTTGCACTGCGACGGTCGGAAAGCTTTCGCAGACCAGGCGGAGATCGAAAAACCACTTACCAGCTACCAGAAGCGTAGATTCTGCAAAACATCACTGCTCACAAACGAAGGGCATCGCTTTTTTTGCAAGTGCGGAAAACACTTGGAACAAGATCTGTCGCAGCCTCCAAAACTGTTCACTGATTGCTTCCAAGCAGCTCCCAAAGGGAGCCATAACGCGCATCGCCTTGCGTCATCCATAGGTGTAAGATGCACCTTCACTATCTTCACCTCTGCTTCTGCTTCATCCAGCTTTGGTTCATCTGCTACTTCTGCCTCATCTTCACTTCTGATGCTCTCGTCTTCTCGCTAGGCGTCTTAGTTCTCCACCACGAGCTGTTTCAAGATCATTTTGGCGATTCCTCTCACTGCAGGGTGATGCGGTTGAGCACAGTCATAGCTAGGTTCTCCTCGCCAAACATCGCCATGAACCAGCAACCTGATCTCATTCTCCTTGTAAATGAAAGCTGCTGGCTGGGCCGGCGGCTTCTCCAATCCGCGAGACAAACGCAGATCAGCGTACATACAATTGTTGCCAGATGGTTGATGCGTCTCTTGTCTCATACGTGGACTTGAAGAGAACAGCAGCAGCTTCAATGCTTCCAAGCGCGGCCTTGCAGGAACCAAAGCGGCTTCCCTGCTGAACTGAGCGTTCTTGGCTCTTTTTGGCTTCTCTACACACCAACCGTGGACGATGTCTATCCATTACATGGTGAGCGGAACCGTACCGTCAGCACGCGCTGAGCAGACGGCATGCCTGCTGATGATGTACTGCGCCGAGCAAAGTCTTCCCTCCGAGCTTGTCTGACCTTCTCTGAATCCAAGATCGCTCCAGCGTTGTTCAGAGTCACGCTTTGCTCCTGCTGGGGTCGTATACCAGAGCAAGGACGAAGCAAGAGGCCTCAGAACAGCGCTGGATTGCATCAGTAGCACCCCCATCCATCACTTCTTCTGTCGTGTCCCAAGCAACAATATCCCGAGGCCCCTACTCAAGTCCCTGAAGCAAAGCCAACAAAAGCAACAAAAACCAGAAGCATTAGCTGGAAAGAAATCGGTAGCCCCCCCACACATCACTTCTGGGGACCTTCAAGCTTCAAAAAAAAGAAGGCTACACACAACACCGCGCAGCCCCAGCAAGAGAAGAGAACTTGAACTTCCTGCGGAGACCTCTCCAAAACAAAAGAGCGCAAGCAAAAGGAAAAAATCAGCAGCAGCAGAAATTGCATCAGTAGCACCCCCGTCCAGTACACGCACACACACACACACAGCTGCTTAACTTTCCAGTTCTACATGCGCTGCACGTGTGGAATACATGTAAGAAAACAATTCCCCGCACACCCATCTCTGCTCAATGCTATCGCCATCCTGCGGAAAAGACACGTAAACCGCCGAGGTCAAACAACAGACCCCTTCGCAAATTGAGATTCTCCTGCGCTGCACCTGCAAGACATTGACAACAAAGCAGGCCTGTTATGTCTGCGGTCTGAGCCGGAGGCGTTAAAGTCCCGAAACCACCAATCCACACCAGCTACGGGGCACCTGCGTGACGCCCGATAATAATCAACCGAGAACGGTCGTCCGGTCAGAAGGGCCTTTAGAGGCAAGCGCCAGGCTCGCGGTCATCAGCACCTGGCCGGCAGGACTTCCCTTCCAAGCCTTTATATCGGAAATGTGCTGTGAATGTTGGTGGGCTGCTTCTCTATTGTCAATTAATATATATATATATACATATATATACATAATATCTATGTATATAGAATATATAAAACATATATACATATATTCATCTGTGTATATATAATAATAATAATAATAATAATAATAATAATAATAATAATAATAATAATAATAATAATAAATAATAATAATAATAATAACAATAATAATAATAATAAAATAATAATAGTAATAATAATAGTAATAATGATAATAATAATGATAATAATAATGATAATAATAATGATAATAATAATGACAATGATTATGATAATAATAATGATAATAAGAATGATAGTAATAATAATAACCACAATAAATAATAATAATAATAATAATAATAATAATAATAATAATAATAATAATAATAATAATAATAATAATAAAACAAAAAAAAAAGTAATAATAATAATAATGAGAATAATGATAATAATAATGATAATAATGATGATAATAATAATGATGATAATAATAACAATAATAACAACAAAAAATAATAACAATAATAACAATAGTCTATAATACATACATATATCTATATATTATATATATATATATATATATGCAGATATATATATATATATATTATGTATATAAGTATATATACATTTGCAATTACATATGTATAGGCGTACAAACAGCAAGAAGGGAAAACTGTCCCTTCCCATCTCACGACAGGGATGGCCATATCAAAAGGAACTTTGAATGTTGGTAGATAGGTTTCGATGAAAGGTCTGATTATTCTAATGAAACCTGACCTGCAAGACAGGGATCAAAGGTGTGTTAATGCGAATCTATCCTGCTGCCATCCCTCGGGACATTGAAGCCGTCAATGTTTGAAACCACCCCTTGGTGGATTTGGGGGTTTCCACTGAACCTCGGGGAGCGGAAAATCCCTAGTTGGTGACCTGGTGGTTCGGATTAGTGGTTTGGACCAAAAAAAATAGGGGTAACCTGACCAAGGTAAGCTTCCTCAAAAATCGAGGGGTCCCCAGCCCATATTTCCTTCGGTCCGTGGAACCTTCTAAAAAGTGGGAGTCCCTGAGTCACGAAGACGTATCTGAAGGGATGCGGTCTGAAGCTTTGGATTGGGACCATGTCCCAAACCGCTAGCATCAAGAAATCTGAGAGAAGTGACAGGCCTTCCAAAAAAGAGAGACGCCTCCCAAAGAATGGCACTGGCACCAAAAGTGCTTCTTTGGAAAAAACGGAGCTCTAAGACCTTGCCTCAGAGCTCCCAGATTTCTCGGTTCGGCAAACCTGGGCACGTTTGTTGCTATGTTTTACATGAAAAGGAACCAACGAGGCTCCATCTATGTTCAACCCAAGCCAACCGCCAAAAGGACATCTAGGGCTTTTCTGGAGCCGCCCTCCGGAAACGTGCCAAATCGACGTCCGCGAAAATCATGCTCGAATCCGCCTGGCAGAAGATAAACCGCGCGAAGGAGCGGCGCCGTCCTGAGCATCCGTTTTGTTCAAAACGCAAATGCTGCCCTTGGAGAAGGGCAAACAGGTTGATAGGCAAATGGTTGATAGGCAAATGATTGATAGGCGGATGGTTGATTGGCAAAAGGTTGATTGGCAAATGGTTGATTGGCAAAAGGTTGATAGGCAAATGGCTGATGGGCAAATGGTTGATAGACAACCATTTGCCTATCAACCATTTGCCAATCTATCAACCATTTGCGGCAAATGTTGATAGGCAAATGGTTGATGGGCAAATGGTTGTTTGGCAAAAGGTTCATAGGCAAATGGTTGATAGGCAGTTGGTTGATAGGCAAATGGTTGATAGGCAAACTGCGGGATGAACCGGGTTCGGAGAAGTGCAAGCGGGAGAACCCGGCAAAAGGGGCGGCTTCCTGTTGGTTGCCCTCTAGGAACTCAATAGCTTGGCCCAACAAGAAGAGACGAAGAAGCTCTGGCAGAGGAAGCAACATTGAACAGGCTCGCATCTCCAAGGATGGTAGTCAAGGGAACCGCCTTCTTGAGTTGCACCCAAAAGTGTCCGGCATGCTTCGTCGGCTACCCGTGATCTTATATGCACCGGCATCCAGATCCGGAACCTCTTCATCCGAGCGTCAGCTCCTGCTCAGTCCTTGGCCGACTCGAAATTCTGGCATGACGCCGAGCAGCTCGCCGAGTACATCTTGAAAAGGCAAGAGGAAGCTTGGAACCTTCCCATGAGCATATGTGCGATGTTCCCCCCTGAACAAGGCAACCACTTCCATTGACTCCTTCCCCCAATGTCTCGCTAGAAACTTCTTCTTTCCTGATAACCCCAGGCTTCTGGAGACCAGGCGGCTGAATTGCCTGTCCGTTCTAACGCAGAAGGCTCCTATCCGTTTTCCCACCGGCAGGCCTCCCCCCAAACTCACCAGCGACTCGCGGGCGCAAAAACGCGGGAACCACCTGCCGACCTCCGTTGTCCCGCTTCGGCCCCATTTGCCGCCGAAGCAGCCAGGCTCTCAGAGGACCTGCGGGGTGGGCCGACCGGGGGTGGCGATGTTAGGATGTGGCTCGCCAGTTTTTCTCCGTGACTTTGGCTGAATGGTTAGAATACGGGCCGACTCAACAGTGCTCCACAGGCAAAGGAATATATCAGAGAACGTTAAATGATGTACTTGGCTTGCACTTCCACTCTGAAGATCGCGCTCTGCCCTAGAGAAGACACCAGCAAGCGAATGACAGCAAGTGATCGTTCAGAAGCGCAGCAAAACATTCAATCGTCAGCATGACTGTGAAACCTTCCCACAATCCCTGACGTCATGTATCTCTCATTTCTCTCTCCCAGGCAGCGGTGGTCAAAGGATGTCTCGTCTCAGGCCAGATGTGATCGTGTCTGCAAGCGCTATATTGCTGGGTATCGAGTGCTTTGGATCGTCTGCTGGAAACGGCAGCCTGATGGAGGCCCAGGCCTGGATGACGATCGGCGAGGGGTGGAAATTCTTGGCGACCTCAGACGTGAACCCCGGCGAAGCAACTGGCAGTTTTGTTTGTTTGATCACTTTCAGGACAATTGTAGAGGCATGTGGCGTGTGATTCTCTTGTCGAGCATTCGCTTGAGCATTGCTGCATTGCTAGATGCCAGCACGGACGGGGAAAAACCACGTCCAGGGCAAGCAATCAAAATCAACGTTTGTTGCTCGTCAAGTCAAAACAAGTAGCAGGTTTGAAGGACACGTTTGACCCCTTCGGCATGTGTCGTTGGGCCCTGCGGACGAGATGGATTTGGTTGGACCTTCTATGACCTTCTGCTCTACGTGTGCGCGCACGGACTTCCACCTGTCAGTGCGGTCGGTATATCATACCAGACACGTACCACTGCACGGATTTTAAGCTTGTTGCACTCAGCCGACACGTGTTTGACTTCGCAAGGTTCTGACTCACTTCACTCGATGACTCTGAACAAACCGTGAGTGTGGGGGAGTCTCAAACTGGTGGACCCTTTTGTGTAGTTTGTAAGGAAACCATTTCGGTAAACCCCGTTGAAAAACATCTATGTTCAAACCCACCGAACTAACCACTCCCTTACCTGCTAGGCACGGCTTTTGGAAGTGGTTGAATGGCTGAAAGCTGGAGTCTTGGGTGATAAATCCTCCCAACTTCGAGTCGCCACGTCTCGGAGCCATTGGCTGGATCCATCTCAACAGGCCACGTGCCAAGGTGTGAGGGAATGGACCGCCGGATCGCAGAGCCTCTGTCAGCAACAGAAACAAACAAACCAACAACAAACAAACAAACAAACAAACAAAACGAAGCCTCCGGAAAATGGCGGGGGACCGCACAGGTCTGTGGATCGCCCTTCAGACATGCCCTATGGCCGTATTGCCAAGAAAGACAACTCACTTGCAGCTGACCGGGCGGGGAAGTATTGTGGGGTCTTGGGGGGTTCAGGCTACCAGCTTGGGCCTTTTGGAAAAATACATGGCACTCGTACTGTTGCCCCCGCATCAATCAACCCCCAGTTGATTTAATAGGGGGTGTCCCTGGGTTTAGTGAAATGTCATCACTTTGGGAGGGGAACACCCCCCTATTCATAAACTGGGGTGGATCAATACGGGGGCAACATCAAAGGGTTGGAACCAAACAGCGGACCCGATCTATCAACCAAACTCACCTCAGGATATCCGTGGCTGCAAGGCGTCAGAGCAGCACTTATTCACTCCTCCGAAGTCTGTCACTGGCCGCTGCAAACGAAAAGCATCCCATCGCCCGACATGAGAAATTCATGCTGGCTCCCTTTAAACGTCCCGCATGATCCTCCCCCTACAACCAAACAAAAGTCGGACGTGACAGGGTATGGCAGTGTTCCTGTTGACAAGGTAGCCAATTTGGCCGCTTCAGTCATAGCCCCCCCCCAAAAAAAAAAACAGCCAGCCAAATTGCTTTCAGTGAATTCCTTGCAGGGCTTGCTCTCAGTGCGGCGAGGCTACGTGGAAGGCGTTGAACATGTATGTAGAGCTTACTCAACCCAAATAAGGAACCACCTCCAAAGTGGAAACCTTGGTGGACATAAATCTCCACCTGAATGGTGTCCACTACAAGGTCCCTTATTAAAGCTCACATCCATATCTGATTAAGGTAGCGTTCGTCCAACTCTGCCGGCCTGGCTTTCATGGCGGTAGCTTTTGCTCGCCGCGTGCATAAGCACAGGGGCCAGCCAAAGTCCTGCGGTCGTTTCTAAAGCGAGAAACGTATTAACATCCCTTTTGGTCCAAAAATTATGCTGCACGAGGGATATCATTTTTTGTTGCTGGGCAATGTAAATTCAGAGGGGTGTGTGTGTGTGTGCGCGCGTACACATATGTTTGCCATGTGCATGTGTTTTGCCGCACATTCAACCCCTAAAACTGTTCTGGTAGCGGACATGGGAATCCTGGTTTGGCTCGACTAGAGGGCGCAAGTGACATTGCGCCTACTTTTTGAACGGGGTTCTCATCTTGGCAAAGATCTAAGAACCTATAATACGTCACTACATGCTATGCTGACCTGCAGCTAGGGTACTCCGGAAGGGTCGCCGCAAAGAGTTGCTTGCCCCCGAGTCATCTGCTCCCAGACGCTCCCCTAAAACATCGAAGAGAGGGGTCCAATTCGAGAGACCTCGTGGACTTTCGCCCAGGTTCCTTGCCGACCCCAAGTGACATCCATCCGCCGAGCTGCGATCAGCACTTCAGGTTCAATGAGCTCCGGCCGAGAGTCGCGTACCCGGAGGTTTCCTCAGCTGACATGTTCACTGAGGGCTCCCTTCAAGAGGAAGATGATCTGGGTGCCCGCCCACTGGTACTATGTCGGCAGGAAAAGCTCAAAACCATGACAGGCATTGCAAAGACCCGCTTCTATTTCAAGATTCTCCGCCAGCTTTCAAGTCCACAGAGGGGCCATGGCCAATGCATCTATATTTCCGATGTGTCCGTATTCTGCAAATTCTACAGCAAATTCAACACTTGAATCGAGAAACGCAAAGGGATCCCTTCTTGTGGGCAAGTTCATTCCATATGACAGGTGAGCTCGCAACTAGTTTGGCCCCCCATATGCTTTAACGTCGTCATGGATAAAACTAGGGCACACCACTGAAATGTTAACCGAGAGAGAATGTCCAGTACCCCCCCCCCCCCCAGTGCAAATAAGAGGGGGCACACGTACGTCCGACGTTCACACTTTGTAGTACCCCCCGGAAGCTTGTATGGGACAGTTCAAAGCTTCAAAACCAGGGAATAAGAAACTAACCTGAATGCGCCTCGCGCGTCACCCGAAAGACCTCGAAAAACGTGGGAGAAACACCAAAACATGAGCCATGTTCCCAATGTCGGCAGCCTAGCCGGAGGCTCTATAGCTTCCCGTCTTTGACGAGGAGCACGGGCTGGTTCTTCTTCGTCCAAAGCAGTTTGAAGTGCGCACCTGAACTGGCTCTGAGTCATCGCGCGAGTAGCTGACCCCCTGGGGGGCGAAAATCACCAATTCATCCCCTCTGTGAAGGTAAGGAACGGTAAAAGATGGTGAAAGTGCATAGGCCAAGATAGCTTACACTTAGAGCGGTTCAAGATCATCATTGTGCCCGCATCAGTGCCTACTTGTCGAAGCAAGGCCGAAGTGTTCTTGCTGAAAGAAATGCAAGCTCGCACAGGAAGATCCTTCCCTGAATCATCCGAATCAAAAGTTTGCGTAATTTCATTGCAAGTGCATCAATCAAGCGACCCATCAAGGTGTAGCTTTGGCCGTGCCGCGCGTGCCATTTCCATCGCACTGGGCGGAGTGGCTCTGTGTCTCTGACTGTCAGGTCTCTGTTGAGTCATTGACTCACGGACCTGGACATCGCCAGAAGCTGCAAATTATTTGCAGCCCGATAAGAAATGTTCATTCGATCTACCTGCGGGGTTCGAAGAAAAAGCCCCGCCAAAAAATGCAAGCCCACAAGAACTTTGTTGCTTGTGGAAGCATTCAGGCCAAGACGGCCATTTTTAAAGTTTACAGTGCCGCTCGCAGCACGATGGTCTGCACCGCTCGTGCAGGCCACACTGGTGTCCTGACTCACTGACTGCAAGCACTGCTTCCTCTCCAAGAAACAAAATAGCACCCCTTGAAGGCATAACTTCACAAGATTGGACAACATGTGCATGAGGGCACCCACACCAACAAAAGCAAATACTTGCCGGCGAGGTGGCAACCAGCAAATCTGAGAAACCTTTCCCCAGTCTTCATTCATTAAAAAGCTTGTTCTGTCAGCGGAACATGCAAAGCTTCGAACAGCGGTCAGTTCCGTATGGGCCCCCTCCCTCCCTCCCCCCGGCAGTTCGTTTCTGGCTCGTCAAGCCGGGTGTCCACAAAGAAAAAAACCTGAGGTCCATGTTCCCCCCAACAAAAGCAGCTTCAAGCCGGGCGTCTTCAAGACAGGGAGGGGGGCATCTTGTCCGCGGACTTGACCAGCGTCGCCTGCGCCGGGCTCCGCCCCAGGAACTCCACGCGGCCGGTCTCCAGGTCGTAGATGCCGCCCTGGATCTCCACCTCCCCGGACTCCACCTGGAAGGCAGCTCCCGCAAGTGTTCTAGCACCAAAGACTTGGGCATGAATTGGTGGCTTCAAACCAACTTGAAGAAGGTACCATCAAAACACACACACACACACACACACATGTGCAAACATGCGCATGCGCGCATTCTGTTGTTGGCTTATGTCACGGGAGTGGTCGATGTCAACTCCGCCGCATAACGACAAGCGCAGCAACTTTAAACCAACCCGCTTGCGAATCCACCATGCGGACCATACATCCATTCAATCAAACTTTTGGACGTCTCCGCTAGGGTGAACAAGCACCAAAAGAAACCAAGTACCATGGGCCATTCATGATGCCTTCACATCACCTATGATGCCCAATCATGATATCAGGATGAAGAGAAACATCGGTGATGTCATAGTCTGACGTCAAGGACGACATGTTCACTGTGTATCAAAACGTTGGCCAGGTACCTACATCGTTCCCGGCCTTGCTCCTGATGAGGGGGCTGTACTGGAGGAGAAAGTCAATGGTGTGAAAGACGTTCCTCGGAATTTCCGCATAAAGCATGTTCAACTGTTGGCCTCAAACCGATCGGATACAGGAGACACCAAGCAAGACAGAACTGGTCATGAGATTAATCAACAGTTTCATCTTGAAATGTCTGCAACATTGATCAAATACATATTAAATATCGAATGCAAAAGGTCTCATCTCCATGGCACATAGGTAGAACATAATTGTATGTCAAACCTTAGAAACTCTTTGCAGAGTCCGGACACAACAACTGCCAGGTCGTTCAGGGCAACTCTCCCAACTCTCCAATCTCCCGAGCCTCTACGCAAGGTGGGGGCTCCATGCGAAGATCTCAAACGCCGCCCGGCGTTTATGTTCAGTCTTTACAAATATATGGGTCGATGATCAAACAGGCCGACCCCAAGGATGATGTTTTACGTGGTTCCCGCCCTTGAACAACATACGCACCCGTACTATGTTCTCTTTTCGGAACATCCAGGGCAGAGCAATCATCTATCTCGGATTCTCATCAGTGTTCAGCCAGAGTAAGGGTGGCAACCGAGTAAGTCTCCCCATGTTTTGTGGGAATCCTCCCTCAATCCTAAACAGAAGCTGCCACAACAGCCCAACCCACAGGAACCGATCCCCGAACCCGCAGGAACCGATCCCCTTCTTTTCTTCTCCGGGGGTCAGCTTCACGGCCAGGTTGGCGATGTCGTCCTGGCTGGCGCCGGCGCCGAGCTCCTGGGAGGCCTTGCCGGCCACCACGCTGAGGCCCTCCAGCAGCGCGTCCAGGGCCTTGTTCACCTCGCGCAATACACGGACCCGTTCGGAGGTGCCAAGTGAGTCGAACTCATTCATTTCTGGCAGCTCAGCCAGAAGGCCGTCAAACATGTTCACACCACTGGTTTCTTATGATGAAGACATAGCTTGCTCTGGCAAAGGCAATGGCGTGTTTCCATGGCGTGGCATTTCATTCTCCCCCCCCCCTGTGCCTGGGGCTTGGCGGCGCCAGTCTTGCTCAGGTAGGTCGCGGTGGCACCCTTGATGGCGCCGCAGGCAGTGTGGCCCAACACCAGCACCATCTTGGAGTTCAGCGCGCCGAGGCAGAACTCCAGGCTCCCCACAATGCTGCCTGAGGAAGCGGCAGCACGGAATGCCACCCACCCACCCCGTCCCCGCCCCAGCCCCAGCCCGTCCCCCGCCCCACCCAACCCCACCCTACCCTGGCCTTCCGCGTGGGTGCAGGTGTTTCCGGCGTTGCGCAGCACGAAGATGTCGCCGGGCATGGCGTCGAACACGGTCTCTAGGGGCGCCCGCGAGTCCGCGCACCCGATGATGGCGGTGTGGGGCGCCTGGCCCTCCTTGACCAGGGCCCGGCGCATGTCCGGGGTGACCTTGCCCGAGATGCCGGCGCCCACCACGAAGCGCTCGTTGCCCTCCTTCAGCAGCTTCAGCGCCTGCGGGTGCGGCAGCGGGCCGTCCGTGGTGGTGCGGATGGGCAGCGCGGCCAGGGAAGGCGGCAGCGACGTGTCGGAGGCCAGCAGCTCCGCCTGCTTGGGCGAGCGGCCCAGGAACTCCACGCGGCCCGTCTCCAGGTGGTACACGCCACCCTGGATCTCGAGGTTGCCGCTCTTCACCAGGTCCCTGAGCAGCTGAGAGTACTTCAGCAGGAACTCCATGGACGTGAACACGTTCGTTTTGATGGTGTGGGAGATCAGCTGCTTCTGATCCATGCCCACGCCAAGCTCCTCCTCCGCCTGAGCGGCGACCTTGGACAGGCCCTGCAGGAGACCCTCCAACGCAGAGCCCGCCGCCTTGGACCCGCCGGCTTTGCTGGCGAGGTGGGTCTGGGTGGCACCTGCGATGGCTCCGCACTGCGTGTGCCCCAGCACGAGGATCAGCTTTGAGCCCAGCTTGCCGGCGCAGAACTCCAGGCTGCCCACCATGCTGCCTGTCAAGGACAGAGGAAATGGGTGTGCTTTTCTTGCAACTATTTCGCAGGCACTCTCCCAAACGGGTTGACCTTGGTACATTTCAGTCCGGTCGGAAACCAACAAGCCGGCCTTCAGCGTGGGTGCAGGTGTTGCCGGCGTTGCGCAGCACGAAGATGTCGCCGGGCATGGCGTCGAACACGGTCTCCAGGGGCGCCCGCGAGTCCGCGCAGCCCATGATGGCTGCATGCGGCGCCTGGCCATGGCTCACCAGGGCCTCTCGCATCTTCAGGCTCGCGTGCTTGGAGAGCGGCGCGCCCACGGCGAACCGCTCGTTGCCCTCCTTCAGCATCTTCAGCGCCGCCTCTGCTGGCACGGCGGCATCTGCCGTGGTGCGCACGCCGTGCACGCCCCGCGCCGGAGGGCCGTAGCCGCCCACGCGGCCGCCCTCCTGCGTCATGGACGGGGGCAGCCCCATGGTGGAGCTGAGCAGCTCCGACTGCTGCGGCGAGCGGCCCATGAACTCCACCTTGCCCGTCTCCTTGGCCGCGACAGCCCTGCTAGCCCAAGCAGCGTTCTGGCTTGTCGACTGAACGACCCCCCTACCATACATTGTTCGTGCGAATCACCAAGCTCAGGGGCAGGAAAACATGAGATACAGCAATGTGTCTGTCACACACACGTACCTGAAGGTTGACACTCCCCACTCCCATATGAATCAAGCTTAGACTGCAAGGTTGCAGCTTGTCTTGGCTAGACAGTCAGTGGTTGAGGCAGGCAGCTTCCGAGATGTCACAAAACGATCAAGCAGTGACAGGCAAATGGTTCGTGCCACTCTGCATCGCTTGCCGAGTGTCCAAATGATACACGGCACCCTGGATTTCCACCTGTCCACTTCGCACCTTCTCCCGGATGGGGGCGCTGTACTTCAGCAAGAAGTCGATGGTGTGGAAGACGTTCACCTTCACCGCGTGCGCGGCCACGTCCTCCGGGTCAGTGTTGGCGCCCATGTCTGCCACGGCCTTCTCGGCGACGGGGGCCAAGTCCAGCAAGAGACCCTCGAGAGCGCAGGTCACGCTGGCCGTCTCGCTCTTCTTCTTCGCCTGCAAGTTTGATCCCGGGCATAGGGGCGGCACTTCTGTTTCCGTGAGGGGGTGGAGGGGGGCCAAAGCCACATCTTGAAACCTGCGACGTGACGACGCCGGAACGACGGATCCCAAATGCTCACCGCACAACAAACGGCGTTGGCACGACCATGCCTCAAGGTAGGCGTTCGCAGCTCCGTACACGGCCCCGCACTTTGTGTGACCAACAACCAGGATCATGCGAGAGCCCAGCTTGCCAGTGCAGAACTCCAGGCTGCCCACCATGCTGCCTGGTTTGACAAGCGGAGAAACTGAGAGAACACCAGATTTAGCCGCACTTGGGGCAGCACTCGCTCTTCCCCCATTGGCACGCAACCCTGCCATGTCGCACAACACCTGGACAACGCAAGCTTACTTTGTGCAGTTGCCAAAGGACGTTTAGTTGGAAAACTTCCATAAGACGAAAAGTTGAAACCGCAGAGTCGTGCAAAGAAAGGAAGAAAATGTAGCACGCGCAACATACTGCGGTAAGCAAGATTGCGAAGGCTACCTCTGTTCAGCGCACGGGTTCGCTGCGGGTTCGCCGCGGCGCGGTTTGGGAATTTCCCCAATGGCCTGCGCGTGCATATGGATCGGACGCGCAAAAACCGTGCGGCAGGCGCAGTACTTTGAAAATTTGAGGTGTAGGTTTCGTGGAAGGCGCAACATTACATGCTGGAGATGCCCGATGCGCACAATCCGCAACAGCTTCACTTGGGATGCGGTAGACAGCCATGATGTCACAATCTGTCAGGCGCACCTCCCCAAGCTGTCGAGAAGTAAGCTCAGTAGCCCTCTGCCTGAGCCTTGCTTGTGACGTCATGCCGCTTGAGGCGCTTGACTTGGACTTCCTGCAAAATGCCCTGGGACAAGCTTCATGCAAAAGCTGCGGCGTCCTCCTTGAGGCAAACAGAGAGCCGTGGTCAGGAGAGGCAAAGGAAGTGCTGAGAACACCAGCTAAGAGCATCAAGGCAAGCCAAGCCACCGACACGATGACAAGGCCAAGGCATGCAGCAAGGGCAGCTACATCTGAACCTGTGGTTAATAGCAAGGCCGACATCCATTTGAAGGAATCAGGTGCCAAGGCATAACCAGGTTTAGCTGGTCATGTTTGCCGTGGCGTGGCCCAGACTGTGCCACGTATGAGTGTTTATGAGCAGAAGGGGCGCTCGAAGAAAAAGATGCGCCCCCAAAGACAATGAAAGGAGGCGGCCCCGGCAAGCCGAAAGAGCGTCTTGAGACCACGTACAAAAAGCCAATCGCGGACAGAAGGCAAAGCTCCAGCCGTGCTCCCTCTCTTCCAGCGCATAGACAACGTGGCCCGCCGCTTGTGTTTCAGCTCACAGACGCCAGGTACCCGCCCCTTCTTTGCCCAGCATCCTAAACACTTGTTGCAGACGTAGCGCACACTTCTGGTGCGCTTTCCTTGACTTCTCCTTGAAGCTTCTACTTCTCCTTGTTGTTCAGCGTGATCTGCTTGCCACTTCAGCCTAAGGCCAGGCACCTGGCTGCGCTCTGCTGCAAATAAGCCTCCTTGTCCTCATCGCCCATGAGGTCGTCCAGGTTCTGGTGTTGTCTCCTTGACAGAACTTTCTGGAATTTGCTTCGGAACATGCCTGCGTCGCCTTCCAGAGGCGGACATGCTCATGTTTCACTGGTCCGGTAATTTTGTACATTTCCTGAACATTGGCTTTTACGTTCCAAGCTGCTGCCTTGGCGCTGGCCCTTTAGCACGCTTGTGGACAGGCATGCCTTCCTGGTCTTCTCAGTCTTGTCTAGGGCCCGCCGGAAGGCAGAAATATGTATTGCTGGAGGTGGCTTCTTCTCTTCTTTCGTCATGCGCAGAGTCAGCCGCCCTGCGGTTCGGATTCAGAGGGTGAGGAGCCAGCTGCATCCATACGACCTCACGGCTCCATTGCAGACCTGCAGCTGGTATGCTCACGCCCTTGTGCACCAGAATAACATTTCCATTTGCCCACATCACTGGGAGGCCATCATCACCACTGCGCGCGTGAGGCTTTGCCCAAGAGATTCCAACCCCATTCGCTGTGTCTGTTCTGCGAGCTCTTCTGCACAATCTTTAGTGGAAGCCACACATGCGGGCACTGCTTGTGATCTGCTTTTCCGTGAAGTCAAGGTGCCGCAACAATTTGGTTAACTCCCTTGCGCAGCAATCTGAGCCTCCTGTGGTTCTCCCTCATGCCAATGGCCTGAAGTTCCTGGCTCCATGCGTCACGGATTGCTGCTGCCTTTTGCAGTCCAAAAAGGGTTTGGAGCCACCTCCACCACACATCTTTTGCGGCTGATTCGGCTTGGGCCGGATTAGCTGGAAGTGTTCATCGTGCAGCAAGAGGACGAGGCGGCCTTTGCTCAGACATTCTGCGCCGAAGGTGCGCCCAGAACGCTCGTCGGCCGCATCCTTGCGCCTGCAGCTAAAGCTCGTCCATGTATAAGGTCGGCTTGTCACTTGCCCAGAACTCCATCCACTCACGATTGTGCTTTTTCAAGTTTCCAGAAGAGCAGCAAAATCAGTGGTTATGAGAACCAGCGGGCTGTCTGAGGACCAGCGGCTGTCTGAGGACCAGCGGGCTATGCTAATCAGTGATTTCACTTTCCGCAGGTCGCGGGCTAGCTTTGGCTTTCTTGCCAGCATTGCCTGTGCCCATTGCCGGGCTAAGAGAACAGCATCCGCAAATGTTGCCTCACTTGGGTGAGGGATCAAACACAAGTTTTTAGGCATCAAAAACTTATTCTTGAAGCTCAAACAAACAAAAACGTGTTAGGGGTCAAAAACTGACTTCTTCTCTGTAGACGTAATTAATACTACAAATAAAAATACGGAGCAGATTTCGCGGCAGGCGCAGCTTTTTCGCAAGGTACGGTACAGATTTCGCGGCAGGCGCAGCTTTTTCGCAAGGTACGGTACAGATTTCGCGGCAAGCGCAGCACTTTCACAAGGTACGGTACAGGTTTCGCGGCAGGCGCAGCACTTTCGCAAGCGATAAAGAAAAAATAAGAGAAATAAACATGCAGAAAAAGGGAGAAAAGAGAGAAAGAGAGAGAGAAAGAGAGAGAGAGAGAGAGGGAAAGAGAAAGAGAAAGGGAGAAAGGGAGAAAGGGAGAAAGGGAGAAAGGGAGAAAGGGAGAAAGGGAGAAAGGGAGAAAGGGAGAAAGGGAGAAAGGGAGAAAGGGAGAAAGGGAGAAAGGGAGAAAGAGAGAAAGAAAGAGGGACAGACGGAAAGAGAGAAAGATTGAAGATGTGATGATTCAACAAAGGGTGGGTTAATCTCTGTAAACAACTTAAAACCTGCGGGAGGGTTGGGGGGGGAGCGGCCCCCCCGCCTATGATGTTCGAAGAAGTGATGATTCAACAAAGGGTGCGTTAATCTCTGTGAACAACTTAAAACCTGCGGGAGGGTTGGGGGGGGAGCGGCCCCCATCATGTTCGAAGAGCGATGATTCAACAAAAGGTGTGATAATCTTTGTTGTTCAAAGTCTGGGGGGGGGCGGCAGCCCCCGCCCATACTGGTCGAAGAGGTGACGATTCAACAAAGGGTGCGTTCATCTCTGTAAACATTCTAAAAAACTGCGGGAGGGTTGGGGGGGCAGCAGGCCCCTCCATGATGATCGAAGAAGCGATGATTCAAACAAAGGGTGGATCCGCCGATTCCCGAAACCGATATTGAGAACCTCTCCAAATGTGTCAGATTTCTTCCTTTACTTCCTTTCTTCTTTCCCTCCTCCCTTCCTTCCTTCGCTCCCTTCCCTCCCTTCCCTTCCCTTCCCTTCCCTTCCCTTCCCTTCCCTTCCTTCCTTCCTTCCCTCTCCCCATAGGAATGAGAAGAAGTTGTGTTTTTATCCCTGAAGAAGTGCATTTTATTGATCCCTCAGAAGCTTGCGTTTGATGGGGGAAGCACTCGCACGAATGTTGTCTTCACCCGTTAGCACTTGGCACATTCAAATTTTCGTTGGACACCATTTGCAGTCCTTCGGCGTGGGTGCAGGTGTTGCCGGCGTTGCGCAGCACGAAGATGTCGCCGGGCATGGCGTCGAACACGGTCTCCAGGGGCGCCCGCGAGTCCGCGCACCCAATGATGGCGGTGTGGGGTGCCTGGCCTTTGTCCACCAAGTCCTGACTCGAGAGCAATGCATGAAAGCCTTTGCACAAGCTCACAAAAACGGTTCAAATGCAAGTGCATCCGAGACATGCGCACCGACTCTGCCCATCCGACTTCAGCCCGTTCACCCCACTTCCGCCCAGCCGACCTCACAGCACCAACCTCCCCTCGCCTTGCGCATGGCCTCGTTGGTGCGGGTCGCCTGAGGCGCGCCCTTCACGAAGCGGTCGTTGCCCTCCCTCAAGAGCTTCATGGCCTCCTCCGGGGCCACTGGGGCGTCCGCCGTGGTGCGCACCTTGCCTCGGAGCCATGGAAAGGGACGTGGGGGAAGGAGCCGGGAAGGAGTGCTGGTGTCACCCTTGTTGGCCTGGGGTTTGCGGTGGAGGCGAGTAGGCGACCCTAACATGGCCCTGGCACTCAATGCATCCGAAGCACTTGCCATGGCGAAGAAAAGTGGTGGATGACAGCAGGCACTGAGTAAAACGGCGAGCGGCTGGGGCGCGACATCTGACCATGATCGTGCTTGTGTAATAGGGGCAAGCCGGCAGTGGCTGATCATTGCCTAAATGATCTGAATCAAAGGGTGGTCTGGTCAAATTCAACGCAAGTGCGTTTAGCTTTGGCCGCGCCGCGCGTGCCATTTCCATCGCACTGGGCGGAGTGGTTCTGTGTCTCTGACTGTCAGGTCTCTGTTGAGTCATTGACTCACGGACCTGGACAGCGCCAGAAGCTGCAAATTATTTGCAGCCCGATAAGAAATGTTCATTCGATCTACCGGCGGGGTCCGAAGAAAAAGCCCCGCCAAAAAATGCAAGCCCACAAGAACTTTGTTGCTTGTGAAGCATTCAGGCCAAGACGGCCATTTTTAAAGTTTACAGTGCCGCTCGCAGCACGATGGTCTGCACCGCTCGTGCAGGCCACACTGGTGTCCTGACCGACTGAAACACCGTTGCTCCCGAGACGTACCGGCTCTTCCCCCTACATGTTCCCATTCGCCCTCAGTACACCCGCACTGCGGTACAACCCCGGTTCCCCCTCAGTTCGTATCTTCAAGGCTGAGGTCCAAAAACAAAAAGCAAACACTGAGGTCCATATTCCCCCCAACAAAAGCAGCTTCAAGCCGGGCGTCTTCAAGACAGGGAGGGGGGCATCTTGTCCGCGGACTTCACCAGCGCCGCCTGCGCCGGGCTCCGCCCGAGGAACTCCACGTGGCCGGTCTCCAGGTCGTAGATGCCTCCCTGGATCTCCACCTCCCCGGACTCCACCTGGAAGCAAGGCAGCAAACGCACGCATTGGGCAGGTGAACATGTGGGATCTTTTTTTGGAGTCCAAAGGCACGCCAGCATGGACCGAGTCTCCCATGTGTTTGACAACCCATCTGGGAAGGAAGGGAAGTGTACGAAATTCCGACTCCTGGGAGAGCTTGACAGCTCGATACAGAAGTCTGCAAGCCCTCGTGCGTGGAAGATGCCTTCAAAAAAAAGCCGTGTCACACATCGGACTCTCAGTGCTCAAAGTAAAAGCTTCAGTTCTCGACGGCTCCTGCTCCGAGGTCAAAGAAACCAACCCGACTCGTCTCAACGCATGGGCTGAGGCCAAGCCCGGGTATCATTGGGAAGAGTGCCAGACACCGCAAGAACACGTGCCCATTTCATCCCCCCCCTCCCCCCCCCGCCCACCTTGGCAACCCAAGTTCCGGAATGAATGTCGATTGGGGGAAGTGGGTACCGCACCATCCGGTTGCTCCTCGTCTTCTATTTTCGTCTGGAGAATCGAGAGGAACAACTGAGAATCCAAAAAAAGCAGTCGCCAAGGTCGCCAAATAACCGACCGCGCCACTAAGGAAAACACCCCTGGAGCTCGTCATCATCCAAGGCTGCCGGCCTTGCCCCTGATGAGCGGGCTGTACTGAAGAAGGAAGTCGATGGTGTGGAAAACATTCCTGAGGCCACGTTTCTCCCCACGAAACAAGCCACACTAGGCGTGATGTGGCTACATGTGACCCACAAAAGAGGGGGACTTCAGGCTTTCAAGCGCAGCAAGCCCACCGAGACCTGCCAGGCATGCCATCACCTTTGAGGACTACTGTGGCTTGACCAAATGAACCATGAACCTGCAAGTACCTAAGGTATGCCACTTGGCAACATCTGTGATTTGTGGTTAGCCAAAGTGCATCCGCACTTGTGACCAAACCCTTCATCTTTTCAGCAACCTCGGCTCGCTTTTCAGGCATGTGCCAACTATACCGCGTTCCTTTGCTTGTTCCTCGGACATGCTGGGTGCGCTCGTTTTCGCTTGCCGAAGAAAGCCAAGCAACACCAGCGCCAAGTGAAGCGACTCCACTCCCCTCTGCTCCACTCCACTCCACTCACAATGACAAGCATCCTAATCCTGGTCCCAAAAAGCCACCACAGCTGGTGGCTGGTCTTGACTCCCGTTTGTCTGCCAGTCAACACAACTGGCTTTGCCAAGGACTAAACCAGCCCCGTGAGACACCTTCCTCGACAAATCGCAATCCCCACGTTCCTTCTCCGGGGGTCAGCTTCACGGCCAGGTTGGCGATGTCGTCCTGGCTGGCGCCGGCGCCAAGCTGCTGGGAGGCCTTGCCGGCCACCACGCTGAGGCCCTCCAGCAGCGCGTCCAGGGCCTTGTTCACCTCAGGGAATGAGGTTCTTCCCCATGTCTCAGACTAATTCATTTCCGGCAGCTCAGCCAGAAGGCCATCAAACATGTTCACACCACTGGTTTCTACTGATGAAGACTTAGCTTGCTCTGCCCTGCTGCAAACACAATGCTAGAGATGCAAAGTGGCGTGTTTCTACAGTGTGGCATTCCATTCTCCCCCCGCCCGGCCTGGGGCTTGGCGGTGCCAGTCTTGCTCAGGTAGGTTGCGGTGGCACCCTTGATGGCGCCGCAGGCAGTGTGGCCCAACACCAGCACCATCTTGGAGTTCAGCGCGCCGAGGCAGAACTCCAGGCTCCCCACAATGCTGCCTGAGGAAACGGCAGCACGGAATGCCACCCACCCCGTCCCCTCCCCCCACCCAACCCCACCCGAACCCTGGCCTTCCGCGTGGGTGCAGGTGTTTCCGGCGTTGCGCAGCACGAAGATGTCGCCGGGCATGGCGTCGAACACGGTCTCCAGGGGCGCCCGCGAGTCCGCGCACCCGATGATGGCGGTGTGGGGCGCCTGGCCCTCCTTGACCAGGGCCCGGCGCATGTCCGGGGTGACCTTGCCCGAGATGCCGGCGCCCACCACGAAGCGCTCGTTGCCCTCCTTCAGCAGCTTCAGCGCCTGCGGGTGCGGCAGCGGGCCGTCCGTGGTGGTGCGGATGGGCAGCGCGGCCAGGGAAGGCGGCAGCGACGTGTCGGAGGCCAGCAGCTCCGCCTGCTTGGGCGAGCGGCCCAGGAACTCCACGCGGCCCGTCTCCAGGTGGTACACGCCACCCTGGATCTCGAGGTTGCCGCTCTTCACCAGGTCTCTGAGCGGCTGAGAGTACTTCAGCAGGAACTCCATGGACGTGAACACGTTCGTTTTGATGGTGTGGGAGATCAGCTGCTTCTGATCCATGCCCACGCCAAGCTCCTCCTCCGCCTGAGCGGCGACCTTGGACAGGCCCTGCAGGAGACCCTCCAATGCAGAGCCCGCCGCCTTGGACCCGCCGCCGGCTTTGCTGGCGAGGTGGGTCTGGGTGGCACCTGCGATGGCTCCGCACTGCGTGTGCCCCAGCACGAGGATCAGCTTTGAGCCCAGCTTGCCGGCGCAGAACTCCAGGCTGCCCACCATGCTGCCTGTTTGGACAAGGAGAGAACTGGGCGAACATCCCCAAATGTTGCCTCGCTTAGGGGATCACTCTTCTGGGCTGCACTTGCTACCTTGGCACGTGGTACATTTAGTCCATCGGAAACCAACAAGCCGGCCTTCAGCGTGGGTGCAGGTGTTGCCGGCGTTGCGCAGCACGAAGATGTCGCCGGGCATGGCGTCGAACACGGTCTCCAGGGGCGCCCGCGAGTCCGCGCAGCCCATGATGGCTGCATGCGGCGCCTGGCCTTGCTTCACTAGCGCCTCGCGCATCTGCTGGCTCGCATGCTTGGCCAGCGGCGCACCCACGGCGAACCGCTCGTTGCCCTCCTTCAGCATCTTCAGCGCCGCCTCTGCTGGCACGGCGGCATCTGCCGTGGTGCGCACGCCGTGCACGCCCCGCGCCGGAGGGCCGTAGCCGCCCACGCGGCCGCCCTCCTGCGTCATGGACGGGGGCAGCCCCATGGTGGAGCTGAGCAGCTCCGACTGCTGCGGCGAGCGGCCCATGAACTCCACCTTGCCCGTCTCCTTGGCCGCGACAGCCCCGCTAGCCCAAGGGTTTGTTTCGGACCCCAAGGGTTTGTTCGTCGACCGACCGACAACCCTACAAAACATTCTACGTGCTGGTGGCCAAGCTCAGGGACAAAAAACATGAGCCGCAGTAGCCTGTCAGGGACAAGTACCTGAAGCTTGTCACCCCAGGAAGCTGCTAGTGGAAGACGCCATCAACAACAATGAGCTTAGACCGCGAAGTTGCAGCAAGTCTTGTCTTGGCTAGACAGTCAGTGGTTGAGGCAGGCAGCTTCCGAGATGTCACAAAACGATCAAGCAGTGACAGGCAAATGGTTCGTGTCACTCTGCATTGCTTGCCGAGTGTCCAAATGATACACGGCACCCTGGATTTCCACCTGGCCACTTCGCACCTTCTCCCGGATGGGGGCGCTGTACTTCAGCAGGAAGTCGATGGTGTGGAAGACGTTCACCTTCACCGCGTGCGCGGCCACGTCCTCCGGATCAGTGTTGGCGCCCATGTCCGCCACGGCCTTCTCGGCGACGGGGGCCAAGTCCAGCAAGAGACCTTCGAGAGCGCAGCTCACGCTGGTCGTCTCGCTTTTCTTCTTCGCCTGCAAGTTTGATCCCGGGCATAGGGGCGGCACTTTTTGTTTCCGTGAGGGGGGGGCCAACGGACGATGCCAGCAACGGATCCCAAATGCTCACTGCACAACAAAGGGCGTTAGCCCGACCATGCCTCCAGGTAGGCGTTCGCCGCTCCGTACACGGCCCCGCACTTTGTGTGACCAACAACCAGGATCATGCGAGAGCCCAGCTTGCCAGTGCAGAACTCCAGGCTGCCCACCATGCTGCCTGGTCCGACCCCAAATGTTCCCTCACTTGGCGAAGCCCTCGCCCAAATGTCGCCTTCACCCCTTGGCACTTGGTACATTTTAAAATTTTAACTCCAATTGGAAACCAACAAGCCGGCCTTCCGCGTGGGTGCAGGTGTTTCCCGCGTTGCGCAGCACGAAGATGTCGCCGGGCATGGCGTCGAACACGGTCTCCAGGGGCGCCCGCGAGTCTGCGCACCCGATGATGGCGGTGTGGGGTGCCTGGCCTTTGTCCACCAAGTCCTGACTCGAGAGCAATGCGCTAAGTGCATCCGAGACGTGCACGCCAACTCTGCCCATCCCTTCAGCCCACCGTTCACCCCACTTCCGCCCAGCCGACCTCACAGCACCGACCTCCCACCCTCGCCTTGCGCATGGTGTCGTTGGTGCGGGTCGCCTGAGGCGCGCCCTTCACGAAGCGGTCGTTGCCCTCCCTCAAGAGCTTCATGGCCTCCTCCGGGGCCACCGGGGCGTCCGCCGTGGTGCGCACCTTGCCTCGGAGCGATAGGACGCCAGGACCCGTGCCGCGGAATTGACTCGAACTATGAAAGCACCCAGCAGTAGAAAGGTCGCTGGCTGGTTAACGTTCTACTTGGTTCCCATGCCCTGCTTTCAGCGCGCTTTCGCGCAATGTGTTTGCATTCCAGCCCAAGAGAGTGGCGGTTCTGCTCCAGGCGTTTGTTCGAATCTGCTTTGCATAGTCGAAGCAGCTAGATTCCAGTCAATGGCAACCAGTCTTCCTTGTCAGCTGGCGATGCCTTGCAGGCAAAGAGCTGTGTCGGCTGGTGCCACCCTTGTTGGGATTTACCGTTGGAGCCCTGGCACCCAATGCATTCGAGGCACTTGCCATGGCGAAGAAAAGCGGTGGATGACAGCAGGCACTGATTAAAACGGCGTGCGGCTGGGGCGCGACATCTAACTTGTTTGTCCAGGTGTCCCTTTTCTGCGAACTGGCCTAGGAAATTCAATCAACAAGCAAAGATAACCGAGGCATACATCCAAAACGTGACAGCTCCGTCATTTGCATGGAAGACGTCCAGCATGGGGTGGAGTCATACGTCAGTGCTGCCCATGAGACTTAACCGACCACCACTTGAACTCCTCTCCTTGGACTCCCTCCTGTCCAAAACAAAAGATCTCTATCATTATTGGCCTAATCCCGACGAGTGCGTCCTGGTCTTCTACCAAGCAGCCACCCCATTGATGAATATACATATTATGTGTATATATAGTATGTAGCTGTGGAGATACATACACATCAGGGAGGGGAGACTGTGCGTCGGCAACTGCGTCATGCACTGTGCCAGTTGATGCCGGGCTGAAAACATTGCTGACACCAGGGCCGTCCAGGCACACTTCTTTTGACGCACTGAGCGAAGATGAGGGTGTCTTGGGCGTCACGAAGGTGGCTCTCATGAGTCATTGACTCACAGCACCTCGTGAGCGTAATGCCCACGGCTGCATCCTGCGCAGCCTGAAATGCTGAACAATGGCGAGCAGCTGCTCCCATTCAGCGTACAAGGCAGGGCCTGAAAAGAGGGAAGATGCCGACTTCTGCCGGCCAGGCAAAAATGCACGTCCACAAGAACTTATGTGCTTGTGAAGCAGTGGGCTGTAACAGCCACGTTAAGACGTTTACAATGCTGATCGCAGCACAAGCTGTGGCGCCTGCACACCGCACTCTCGTCCTGATTGGCTAAGATCAAACAATAAAACTGGCAAACTGTAACAATCCGCCAACTGGAAATGAGTCAGCACCTTTGTCATGGGTGCAGCTCTGAAGAAACACATCAAGTCCACAAAGAAAAAACCGGAGGTCCATGTTCCCCCCAACAAAAGCAGTTTCAAGCCGGGCGTCTTCAAGACAGGGAGGGGGGCATCTTGTCCGCGGACTTCACCAGCGCCGCCTGCGCCGGGCTCCGCCCGAGGAACTCCACGCGGCCGGTCTCCAGGTCGTAGATGCCGCCCTGGATCTCCACCTCCCCGGACTCCACCTGGAAGCAAGGCAAGAAACGCACGCACGCGCACGCATGTGCACCTGCACACGCATGCGGAGAAACGCAAGAAAGGGAAGAGAAGGTAAGGAAGCGAGCTGCAACCACAACAAGGAGGCAGGACGCGGGGGAAGCCAGACATCTACAAGCAAGATAGCAGATAGCAAGCCAAAAAAAGACAAGGTCGGCCCAACATGCACACATGCCCTGGCCACTACGCACTTCATCCCAAACAAAAAGCAACTCTCTCAAATCCTAGGCCAAGCCACTTCACGTAGAACTCTACACGGGAGGCAGGTCGAAGCCTTTGCCAATTTGCCCTCGCCTCTAACCCTGTTCCGACTCCCAAGCTCCGTGACATGGTGAAACAATATTGTCCCAGCCTTGCCCCTGATCAGCGGGCTGTATTGGAGTAGGAAGTCAATGGTGTGGAACACATTCCTCGCAATCTAAGAATGACATGGTAACGAAGCTGCAGAGCTTTGCTATCAAATCCTGAACCGAGAAAACCTGGACGCACGCCAACGTCGATAAGTTTGTAAAGTTCATACATACGAACAAAATGCTTCATGCATGGTACATGTATGCACCCCTATTCCCCATTCTTGCCCCAGGTGGATTCCCAGAAAAAGCTACACAATATCCAACGAGAGCCCCGGGATTCAAACAAAGAACCGATATGATACAAATTGAAAATATTCGAACTTTGCAGTCGGTTGGCCTATGCATGGGGCCGGCCGATTCGAAACGACTACAGAGAGCTCCTACTGATTTGCTGCATGCAGAATCCTGTCGAAGGAAGTAGGACTCGGAGAGGATGTCTGTGAGATTGCTGGAGCAGCGGTTAGAGTAAAACAAGATGTGCGCGGCAATACTTGCTTCAACACGATTCTGACCCTTGAGACGCATTCCCGACCAGTTGCCCTATGATGGTGAAGCCAGAGACAAGTCCTGCAAAAATAGACGTGTGGTTGACACCAAGAAGGATACTTCGGCAACAGCCTACACGATCCCCGATCCCGCAATGGACAAAGGGACGATGACTGAGTTTCCACGTGTTGTGGGTCGCTTGTCAGTCCGCGCAACGTCCCTCAACATTTCTGTACACGAACTGATCCCCGAACCGCCCTCCCTTCTCCGGGGGTCAGCTTCACGGCCAGGTTGGCGATGTCGTCCTGGCTGGCGCCGGCGCCGAGCTCCTGGGAGGCCTTGCCGGCCACCACGCTGAGGCCCTCCAGCAGCGCGTCCAGGGCCTTGTTCACCTCACGGTTGGCTCCGGCCGGTTGTTGCCCATCTCAAGCAAAGCTGCGGAAATGAGCGTGCTGGCGAATGAACGCAAGCATTCTGGAGTCAGAACGCGAGAGTTCAACCTGATCACTGATCACCTGTGTCCCTGACTTCTTTGAGCAAAAGTGCACCACGTTTGCGCTGCGATCTATATATAAGTGTATAGACTAATTCATTTCCGGCAGCTCAGCCCGAAGGCCATCAAACATGTTCACACCACTGGCTTCTACTGATGAAGACATAGATTGCTCCGCCCTGCTGCAAAGGCAATGCTAGAGATGCAAAGTGGCGTGTTTTTACGGTGTTGCATTCCATTCTCCCCCCGCCCGGCCTGGGGCTTGGCGGCGCCAGTCTTGCTCAGGTAGGTCGCGGTGGCACCCTTGATGGCGCCGCAGGCGGTGTGGCCCAACACCAGCACCATCTTGGAGTTCAGCGCGCCGAGGCAGAACTCCAGGCTTCCCACAATGCTGCCTGAGGAAACGGCAGCACGGAATGCCACCCACCCACCCCGTCCCCTCCCCCCACCCAACCCCACCCTACCCTGGCCTTCCGCGTGGGTGCAGGTGTTTCCCGCGTTGCGCAGCACGAAGATGTCGCCGGGCATGGCGTCGAACACGGTCTCCAGGGGCGCCCGCGAGTCCGCGCACCCGATGATGGCGGTGTGGGGCGCCTGGCCCTCCTTGACCAGGGCCCGGCGCATGTCCGGGGTGACCTTGCCCGAGATGCCGGCGCCCACCACGAAGCGCTCGTTGCCCTCCTTCAGCAGCTTCAGCGCCTGCGGGTGCGGCAGCGGGCCGTCCGTGGTGGTGCGGATGGGCAGCGCGGCCAGGGAAGGCGGCAGCGACGTGTCGGAGGACAGCAGCTCCGCCTGCTTGGGCGAGCGGCCCAGGAACTCCACGCGGCCCGTCTCCAGGTGGTACACGCCACCCTGGATCTCGAGGTTGCCGCTCTTCACCAGGTCCCTGAGCAGCTGAGAGTACTTCAGCAGGAACTCCATGGACGTGAACACGTTCGTTTTGATGGTGTGGGAGATCAGCTGCTTCTGATCCATGCCCACGCCAAGCTCCTCCTCCGCCTGAGCGGCAACCTTGGACAGGCCCTGCAGGAGACCCTCCAACGCAGAGCCCGCCGCCTTGGACCCGCCGGCTTTGCTGGCGAGGTGGGTCTGGGTGGCACCTGCGATGGCTCCGCACTGCGTGTGCCCCAGCACGAGGATCAGCTTTGAGCCCAGCTTGCCGGCGCAGAACTCCAGGCTGCCCACCATGCTGCCTGTCAAGGACAGAGGAATGGGTGTGCTTTTCTTGCAACTATTTCGCAGGCACTCTCCCAAACGGGTTGACCTTGGTACATTTCAGTCCGGTCGGAAACCAACAAGCCGGCCTTCAGCGTGGGTGCAGGTGTTTCCGGCGTTGCGCAGCACGAAGATGTCGCCGGGCATGGCGTCGAACACGGTCTCCAGGGGCGCCCGCGAGTCCGCGCAGCCCATGATGGCTGCATGCGGCGCCTGGCCATGGCTCACCAGGGCCTCTCGCATCTTCAGGCTCGCGTGCTTGGAGAGCGGCGCGCCCACGGCGAACCGCTCGTTGCCCTCCTTCAGCATCTTCAGCGCCGCCTCTGCTGGCACGGCGGCATCTGCCGTGGTGCGCACGCCGTGCACGCCCCGCGCCGGAGGGCCGTAGCCGCCCACGCGGCCGCCCTCCTGCGTCATGGACGGGGGCAGCCCCATGGTGGAGCTGAGCAGCTCCGACTGCTGCGGCGAGCGGCCCATGAACTCCACCTTGCCCGTCTCCTTGGCCGCGACAGCCCTGCTAGCCAAGCAGCGTTCTGGCTTGTCCACTGAACGACCCCCCTACCATACGTTATTCGTGCGAATCACCAAGCTCAGGGGCAGGAAAACATGAGATACAGCAATGTGTATGTCAGACACACGTACCTGAAGGTTGACACCCCAGCAGTTGCTCGCGAGATTCGCCACTCGCATATGAATCAAGCTTAGACTGCAAGGTTGCAGCTTGTCTTGGCTAGACCGTCAAAGTGGCTCAGGCGGGCAGCTTCCGAGATGTCACAAAACGATCAAGCAGTGACAGGCAAATGGTTCGGGTCACTCTGCATCGCTTGCCGAGTATCCAAATGATACACGGCACCCTGGATTTCCACCTGGCCACTTCGCACCTTCTCCCGGATGGGGGCGCTGTACTTCAGCAGGAAGTCAATCGTGTGGAAGACGTTCACCTTCACCGCGTGCGCGGCCACGTCCTCCGGATCAGTGTTGGCGCCCATGTCTGCCACGGCCTTCTCGGCAACGGGGGCCAAGTCCAGCAAGAGACCCTCGAGAGCGCAGGTCACGCTGGCCGTCTCGCTCTTCTTCTTCGCCTGCAAGTTTGATCCCGGGCATAGGGGCGGCACTTTTTGTTTCCGTGAGGGGGTGGAGGGGGGCCAAAGCCACATCTTGAAACCTGCGACGTGACGACGCCGGAACGACGGATCCCAAATGCTCACCGCACAACAAAGGGCGTTGGCACCACCATGCCTCAAGGTAGGCGTTCGCAGCTCCGTACACGGCCCCGCACTTTGTGTGACCAACAACCAGGATCATGCGAGAGCCCAGCTTGCCAGTGCAGAACTCCAGGCTGCCCACCATGCTGCCTGGTTCGACAAGCGGAGAAACTGAGAGGACGACACTACTGTTGAAGGAAACATGCAAGTTCCATGCTCAGACAGTCCCCCCCCCTTAAGGTGATTTGTTGTTTGCAACTTCTTGTTCCCCAGATAGCTGAAAGCTGTAGGGGTTCTAACAAAGGGGAAAGTGATGTGCGAGATTGATGGGCTGGTGCTAGGGGGCGTGCAGTTTGGGGTGCTGGTGTAGGTGCTGATTGGGGTGCCGTTTGAGGTTCTGATGGCAGCGCGTGCGCATCTTTTCAAGATTGACGGTAGGGTGCTAGGGGGCATGCAGTTTGGGGTGCTTGTGCAGGTGCTGTTTTGGGGTGACGGTGCGCGCGCATTTTTGCATCTTGACGGTAGGACGCAGGGGGGGAATGCAGTTTGGGGTGCTGCTGCTGATGGTGCTGTGGGATGCAGTTTGTGGGGAGCTGTTTGAGGTGCTGGTGACGGTGCAGGCGCATTTCTGCGATATTGACGCTCGGGTGCTATCGGGCATGCAGGTGACGGTGCAAACGCATGTTTGCATCTTGATGGTAGGGTGCAAGGGGGCATGCAGCTTAGGTGGTGGTTTAGGTTTCTTTTTGGGGTGCATTTTTTTCCGCAAGCTTGACGGCTGGGTGTCTTGGGGAGTGCTGTGTTGGAGTGCTCTTCAGGGTGATGGTGCAGGCTCATTTTTGCTCGATTGACGGCGAGGTTTTGCTTGGGGCGTTCTTCGGGGGGGTGCTTTCGGAGGTGCTAGTGTGCAAGCGCTGCTAATGTCAGCAGACGATTAGTAACCCCCCCCCGCCCCCCCCCCCGATTAAAGGTTTCCCCTTTTCCCCCCCAGGTTCCAACCAACACTAAAGTAAAGGGCCAACAAGATTTCCCAAAAAACCCTACCCAATAATTGTTGAGCCCTCCCCAAAACCCCCCCTGATTAAAGGTATCCCTCTGCAGCCCCCAAGACAACAAAACCTGCCAGAAAGGTGCTTTCCTTCTTGCTTAGTATTTGCTGAGTCTGTGCTTAAACCCACCGATACTAAGTCACTATTGAACCCATCAAGTTTTCCCAAAAAATGGGCTTCCCCCGAAATGCATTTGTCCTTATTCGCCTCGGCCCCAAAGGGGCCAAGGGGCGCTCAGATCTCTTCTAATCTTCTCTTTTCCCCTCCCCCAACCCCCTCCACCCATGTCGGCTGGCCCAAAATCCTGTCCGGCGGGCCTTGAAATTTTCGGGTTCGTCGGCGTCCAGCTCCATGGGCCCATTTTTGCCGAAAATGAGGCCTGTCTGACGTGTCTGAGACTAGGCTCAGGCCCAGCCCAACCAGCAACCCGCCTGCTGGCCTACGGCCCCCAAGCCCAGCCCAGCCCAGGCTCAGCAGCGTGCCAAGGTCGGTTTGTCTAGCGTGTCTGAGACTGGCCTGAGACCAACAACCAGTCTCACGTGTCTGAGACTGGTCTCAAGCTACCCAGCCCCTCAGTGAGGGGCTCCCCTTCGGCGCAGTCTGACACTGGTCTTGAGACTAGCAGGCCCCAGCCCAGCCAGCAACTCGCCCAAGCACAGCTCAGCCCAGCCCGTAGTCCGGCTGCCCGGCAGCCAACCACCCTGCGGCGCATCTCAGGCATGCCAGCCAGGCCGGCCCCCAGCTCCCAGCCCACCAGCAGGCTCAGCCCAGCGTGCCAAGGTCAGGCCTCAGGCCAACACGTGTCTAGACTGCCAGCTACTAAGCCTGTCTCAGCCCCTCAGTCCAGCTGCCCAAGCAGCTCAGCCCAGCTTGACCTCCTGCTCGCGTCTGGCGCCGAAGCCCCAGCCCCAGTCTGAGACTGGTCTCAAAGTATGCCAGCCTGAGACTAGCCTCAGGCCCAGTCCCTCGCCCGCCTGCTGGCGTGTCTTACGTGTCTGCGACTGGCCTCGCCACCCAGCCTCAGGCCCAAGTGTGTATGAAACAGGCCTTGCCCAAGCACAGCTCAGCGCAGCCCGCCCAGCCCAATTTCCAGCACCTGCCCGGCAGCCAGCAAATTCAATCATGGCTTTGCAGCCTCGTGGCTGAGACTAGCTTCAGGCCCAGCCCAACCAGCAACCCACCTCAGCCCAGCCTGCCCAGCCAAGGCCCCGGCGCATCTGAGAGCATGCCAGCCACTAGGCCGGCCCCCAGCTCCCAGCCCACCAGCTAGGCTCAGCCCAGCGTGCCAAGGTCAGGTTTGTCTAACGTGCCTGAGATCTCAAGCTACGCCAGCTACCAAGCCTGTCTGACGTGCCCAGCCCAGGCTGACCAGGCCTTCACCTCCTGCTCGTGTCTGGCCCCAAGTCATCCGGCAGGCCCAGCCCCTTCGGCGTCTCAAGGTATGCCAGCCTGAGACTAGCCTCAGGCCCAGTCCCTCAGCCCGCCTGCTGGCGTGTCTATTGGGGATACTTTTCCGGGGTACTTAAGCAAATGGAGGTTTGTATTCCCACCATGTACCTGTCTTGGGCTGAGCAACCGAGCAAGAAATGTATGTCATGGCAAGCCGCCAGCCACGTGAAATGGAGGCGCCCAAACACCCAAAGTTGGTCTCGGTTGTTCAGTGACACCAATTATTGTTCCCCTTTTTATGGAGGCCAAGCCCCACTAAAAATGCTCATCCCCAGAAAGAGGTCCTTTTTTTTCCAAGGGCACTGAGCAGCTGAGATAGTCTTGGTTTTGGATTTCAAACCTTCCGAGCAGGACGGCTTCCGAACATCGAACTAGCACGGGCGAACTGGTGCGGTCACAAGCTTTCAGTAGGATTCGGACCTTCCCAACACTGGATTTCGGTGTTCCTGACCCTTCCCTCAAACTAGGCTGGGCCGAGGCGGGCAACGCGAAGCGTTTACAATTAAAATTTGTTTAAAATGACAAGCAGAAAACCCCCCGCGATTAATCAGGCGTCTTTTGGGCTCAAAACCAAAAAAATATGCTGTTGCCTTTTAAAGTCCTACTGCCCCGAAGGGACCAAAAGTATGAGGACGAGGACCGCAGGGGCTCCAGAGTAATCAGGGGGGTCCTCCCAAAAATATCATTTTTGGGGACTTGTCCAAACCTTGTCAACCTTGAAGGGGGGGGGGGGGGGGGCGGTTTACTAATCAGTTGGCACCATTACCTGGGGTCCATGCTGGTGTAAGTTTTGCAACTGCCAGGGACCTTTCGCTTGACCCTGCACTCTCCCATTCAAATGTTGTCTTCACCCCTTGGCGCTTGGCACATTTTAAGTCCAAGGTAAAACCTGCAGGCCTTCCGCGTGGGTGCAGGTGTTTCCCGCGTTGCGCAGCACGAAGATGTCGCCGGGCATGGCGTCGAACACGGTCTCCAGGGGCGCCCGCGAGTCTGCGCACCCGATGATGGCGGTGTGGGGTGCCTGGCCTTTGTCCACCAAGTCCTGACTCGAGAGCAATGCGCTAAGTGCATCCGAGACGTGCACGCCAACTCTGCCCATCCCTTCAGCCCACCGTTCACCCCACTTCCGCCCAGCCGACCTCACAGCACCGACCTCCCACCCTCGCCTTGCGCATGGCCTCGTTGGTGCGGGTCGCCTGAGGCGCGCCCTTCACGAAGCGGTCGTTGCCCTCCCTCAAGAGCTTCATGGCCTCCTCCGGGGCCACCGTGGCGTCCGCCGTGGTGCGCACCTTGCCTCGGAGCGATAGGACTCCAGGACCCGTGCCGCGGAATTGACTAGAACTATGAAAGCACCCAGCAGTAGAAAGGTCGCTGGCTGGTTAACGTTCTACTTGGTTCCCATGCCCTGCTTTCAGCGCGCTTTCGCGCAATGTGTTTGCATTCCAGCCCAAGAGAGTGGCGGTTCTGCTCCAGGCGTTTGTTCGAATCTGCTTTGCATAGTCGAAGCAGCTAGATTCCAGTCAACGGCAACCAGTCTTCCTTGTCAGCTGGCGATGCCTTGCAGGCAAAGAGCTGTGTCGGCTGGTGCCACCCTTGTTGTCCTGGGATTTACCGTTGGAGCCCTGGCACCCAATGCATCCGAGGCACTTGCCATGGCGAAGAAAAGCGGTGGATGACAGCAGGCACTGATTAAAACGGCGAGCGGCTGGGGCGCGACATCTCGCCATGATCGTGCTTGATGTGTTTGTCCAAGTGTCCCGAAAGAAACTCAAACAACAAGCAAAGATAACCGAAAGGCCATACATGCAAAACGTGACAGCTCCGTCAGCTATATGCTCCGAAAAAACATGATCGGCCTGATCCCCGCGAGTGGATCCTCGCCTTCTCAAAAACAGCCACCCCATCATTCATCTATATATACATATATGTATATAACTGTATATATTACATTTATGCTCATCAGGGAGGGGAGAGAGTGTGACACCGTCAACTGCATCTTTTAAGCATCTCAGCCAGTTGATGCCGGGCTGCCAGGAAAACATTGCTGACAATAGGGCCATCTGTCCAGGCACACTTCTTTTGACGCACTGATCGAAGATGAGGGTGTCTTGGGTGTCACGAAGGTGGCTCTCATGAGTCATTGACCCACAGCACCTCGTGCGTAATGCCCCGGGCAGCATCATGCGCAGCCTGAAAAGGAATGCTGAACAATGGCGAGCGCTGCTCCCATTCAGCGTACAAGGCAGGGCCTGAAAAGAGGGAAGATGCCGACTTCTGCCGGCCAGGCAAAAATGCACGTCCACAAGAACTTATGTGCTTGTGAAGCAGTGGGCTGTAACAGCCACGTTAAGACGTTTACAATGCTGATCACAGCACAAGCTGTGGCGCCTGCACACCGCACTCTCGTCCTGATTGGCTAAGATCAAACAATAAAACTGGCAAATTGTAACAATCCGCCAACTGGGAATGAGTCAGTACCTTCGTCATGGGTGCAGCTCTGAAGAAACACATCAAGTCCACAAAGAAAAAAAACCTGAGGTCCATGTTCCCCCCCAACAAAAGCAGTTTCAAGCCGGGCGTCTTCAAGACAGGGAGGGGGGCATCTTGTCCGCGGACTTCACCAGCGTCGCCTGCGCCGGGCTCCGCCCGAGGAACTCCACGCGGCCGGTCTCCAGGTCGTAGATGCCTCCCTGGATCTCCACCTCCCCGGACTCCACCTGGAAGCAAGGCAGCAAACGCACGCGCGCGCACGCATGTGCACGGACCCCCGCATGCGGGTAAACGCAAGAAAGGGAAGAGAAGGCAAGGAGTCCAAGAAAGCAGGAGGCTTGGGAAGCCCCAAATCTACAAGGAACTAAGAGCAAATAGCAGATAGCAAGCAAAAACAAACATGCCCTGGCCACTACGCACTACTGTCTCACATCCCAGGCCAAGCCAATTCACGTAGAACACTTCTCCATTTGCCCTCGCCTAAGCCCTGTAGCGACTCCCACGCTCTGTGCCGTGGTGAAAAAATAGGTCCCCAGCCTTGCCCCTGATCAGTGGGCTGTACTGGAGTAGGAAGTCAATGGTGTGGAAGACATTCCTCGGAATCTATCAAAAGGCAAGCTGCAGGCGACATGTTAACGAACCTCGCAGAGTTTCCTGAACCGATGAAGTGTGGATGCACACTACACACCAGTAACGTCGATACGTTTGTAAAGTTGATACACACAAAACAAACCCCAAGAATCCAGGTGTTTGAGCCATGTAGATGCCCAGATTTGCCAAACAGCTACAAAAGTGCCACAGTATCCAGGGAGAGCCCGTGGGATCCAAAACAAAGATCTGATACATGATACAAGATAAACATCCGTGAACTTTGCAGTCGGTCGGCCAATTCGAATCGATTCCAATGGATGACCATAGGTTCTGTCCAGTGGAGAGAGCTCCTGCAAACTCGCTGCATGCAGAATCCTGTGAAAGGAAGCAGGAGTCTCTGAGATTGCAGGCGCAGAGACAAGTCCTGCAAAAAATAGACGTGCAGTCGTCACAAAGAAGAATACTTCGGCAACGGTCTACACGATCCCGCAATGGACAAAGGGACGATGACTGAGTGTCCCCGTGTTTTGTGGGTCTCTTGTCAGTCCACGCCACGTCCCTCGACATTTCTGCACCTCCAATGGCCCAACCCACCCCCGAACCACCCTCCCTTCTTCCCTTCTCCGGGGGTCAGCTTCACGGCCAGGTTGGCGATGTCGTCCTGGCTGGCGCCGGCGCCGAGCTGCTGGGAGGCCTTGCCGGCCACCACGCTGAGGCCCTCCAGCAGCGCGTCCAGGGCCTTGTTCACCTCACGGTTGGCTCCGGCCGGTTGTTGCCCATCTCAAGCAAAGCTGCGGAAATGAGCGTGCTGGCGAATGAACGCAAGCATTCTGGAGTCAGAACGCGAGAGTTCAACCTGATCACTGATCACCTGTGTCCCTGACTTCTTTGAGCAAAAGTGCACCACGTTTGCGCTGCGATCTATATATAAGTGTGTATATATATATACATATGTATATTATGTATATCTACAAAATGTGTATCATAATATTGCATTTAAATAGCAACACATCAAATCAAGGGGATAAGACAATGATATAGCATCACCTGTACTTCTGCAAACAACTGCCGTCCCGTCCCAAGCAAAACCCAAGAATTCAGCGTTGCCCAACACAGCACTTCACCGCGTGTGCCACGACCGTTGGCTCGTGAGCTAATTAGCTAATTGTCTAATTTTCCAGTCTCCCCCACCCCTCTGCCTGAGGCTTGGCGGTGCCAGTCTTGCTCAGGTAGGTCGCGGTGGCACCCTTGATGGCGCCGCAGGCGGTGTGGCCCAACACCAGCACCATCTTGGAGTTCAGCGCGCCGAGGCAGAACTCCAGGCTCCCCACAATGCTGCCTGAAGAAACGGCAGCACGGAATGCCCCCACCCCATCCCGTCCCCCCACCCCTCAACCGAACCCTGGCCTTCCGCGTGGGTGCAGGTGTTTCCGGCGTTGCGCAGCACGAAGATGTCGCCGGGCATGGCGTCGAACACGGTCTCCAGGGGCGCCCGCGAGTCCGCGCACCCGATGATGGCGGTGTGGGGCGCCTGGCCCTCCTTGACCAGGGCCCGGCGCATGTCCGGGGTGACCTTGCCCGAGATGCCGGCGCCCACCACGAAGCGCTCGTTGCCCTCCTTCAGCAGCTTCAGCGCCTGCGGGTGCGGCAGCGGGCCGTCCGTGGTGGTGCGGATGGGCAGGGCGGCCAGGGAAGGCGGCAGCGACGTGTCGGAGGCCAGCAGCTCCGCCTGCTTGGGCGAGCGGCCCAGGAACTCCACGCGGCCCGTCTCCAGGTGGTACACGCCACCCTGGATCTCGAGGTTGCCGCTCTTCACCAGGTCCCTGAGCGGCTGAGAGTACTTCAGCAGGAACTCCATGGACGTGAACACGTTCGTTTTGATGGTGTGGGAGATCAGCTGCTTCTGATCCATGCCCACGCCAAGCTCCTCCTCCGCTTGAGCGGCGACCTTGGACAGGCCCTGCAGGAGACCCTCCAACGCAGAGCCCGCCGCTTTGGACCCGCCGGCTTTGCTGGCGAGGTGGGTCTGGGTGGCACCTGCGATGGCTCCGCACTGCGTGTGCCCCAGCACGAGGATCAGCTTTGAGCCCAGCTTGCCGGCGCAGAACTCCAGGCTGCCCACCATGCTGCCTGGCTCGACAGGAAGAGAAGAGAGAGAACAACAATCCCCAGATTCTGCTGCAACACAAAACAACATATGCGCAGGCACTCTCCCAAACGGGGTGACCTTGGTACATGTCAGTCTGGTCGGAAACCAACAAGCCGGCCTTCGGCGTGGGTGCAGGTGTTGCCGGCGTTGCGCAGCACGAAGATGTCGCCGGGCATGGCGTCGAACACGGTCTCCAGGGGCGCCCGCGAGTCCGCGCAGCCCATGATGGCCGCATGAGGCGCCTGGCCTTGCTTCACTAGCGCCTCGCGCATCTGCTGGCTTGCAGTCTTGGCCAGCGGTGCGCCCACTGCGAACCGCTCGTTGCCCTCCTTCAGAATCTTCAGAGCCGCCTCTGCCGGCACGGCGCTGTCTGCCGCGGTGCGCACGCCGTGCACGCCCCGCGACGGGGGGCCGTACCCCGCTGCGCGCTCGGTCATGGATGGAGGCAGCCCCGCAGTGGAGCTCAGAAGCCGCGACTGCTGCGGCGAGCGGCCCATGAACTCCACCTTGCCCGTCTCCTGGGCGGCCCGGGAACGAGCAACGCTTTCAGCCAAAACAGCAGTGGCCTACAAGGCTGTAGGCTGTCACCATGTTCTCCACAAATCTGTTTTTCAACCACATTTTTCAGAATCTCGAATCCAAACAGTTACTGCAAAAAAAACTTCATTTTCGATACTGACTCCATTTGATATTTGTTGTGCTTAATCGGTACCAAAAGGACAAACTAAGTCATGAAGCATGGGTGATAATGTTGGTAATTATTTGCTTACAATCTGCTGTCGTTGAAGATCATAACTGGCAAGCCAACTTCACCCAGCGGTTGCTAAGTCACGCGTTTGGAAGTCACACCTCTGCATGGGGCCTTGACACGTGCAACGCTGAGTCAAGAAGTACTTGATCAGATTGCGGTTCTTACATCTTGGCCACGATTTGTGGCAAGGGCCCCTCCCCCTCGGATTGCAACAAAAGGGTACTTGAGAGAGTGCACTGAGACTGGCAAAGAGTGTCAACAGCAAGCTGTGTTGATAACAGGCAAGAAAGCTAAGGGAAAAAAACACAACTCTGTCGCGAATTTTCTGCAAAGCTGCATAGCTATGCACAAATGGTCATCAAATACGCACATGTGGATCTGTGTCCTTCTTTGCGTTTGACATCTTGAACCAAAGCTGCCTTACATGGGTCCCAAAACAGTGCGATCAAGCCGTACCCGCAAGCCCCTGCCAAGCGTCCAAATGATACACGGCACCCTGGATTTCCACCTGGCCACTTTGCACCTTCTCCCGGATGGGGGCGCTGTACTTCAGCAGGAAGTCGATGGTGTGGAAGACGTTCACCTTCACCGCGTGCGCGGCCACGTCCTCCGGGTCAGTGTTGGCGCCCATGTCCGCCACGGCCTTCTCAGCGACGGGGGCCAAGTCCAGCAAGAGACCCTCCAAAGCGCAGCTCACGCTGGCCTTCTCGCTCTTCTTCGCCTGGTTGATCGCCGATTCACACTGCAACGGCCATGTTTGCACAAAGGATGTAGCAAAGGGCTGGCCCTTTCCGAAAGGTGCTGTGGTTAGGGAAAAGGATTTGCAAGCTAAACTTGAGTCTGGAACTGGCCCTCAAGGCTCTGTGGCTCTTGCTGCCGGCCTGAACCAGGTTCGGGACCTCCAGAGGCTGGCTTTGGTGCATAAGGTCTCCACCCCTTTTGCCTGGGCCTGGCTTTGCTGACTGTTGGGTGTTTCCCCTTGGAAAGAATTTACCTAGCTCCCCAAGTTTTTGGCCACTTCGAGTGCTCCCAAGGTGAACCGAGAACTCTGCTCGCTCAGGGTGCTTGCGCCAAAGCGTTTGCTCAGCCAGGACGCTTGGACCGAAGTGGCCGCAAACCCTACTAAGTTAATGCGGAACATGCTCCCAACAGGAGCATACCACAGTAGCTCCAACTGGGCCGAAGTCTCGCACCAAGGTAAGTACCTGACGGCGAAAGTTCTTGAAGGATACGTGCGAGTCGATTCCAAGACCTTAGAGACCACGCTTAAACTCAGCGGACGTAAGGGGCTGTTCCTCACTCAGCTCACTAAGGAGAATCCCAGACCCCCTCAGGTCGAATGGGTTCCTTTGGTGAGCCAGGAAAGTCCGAAGCAGTACATGGCTCGGGTTCAGCAAATGAGCAGTGCGCAAGGTAGGCCCATGGCCTTCCGGAAAGGTGGTGGTAACTGTTTGGGGCTTAGATAATAAGGGGAACCGCGTGCCTCAGCAGGCGCGTGGCGCGTCTACGAGGTGCCGAGGTGCTGGACGGAAGATCTGGTTGCCTGCCTCGACGGGGCAGGTTTCGGGGACACCTCGGTCTTAGGCCCCAAGGGGCAAGATGCCCTGGATCCGCACAACTCCGCCTGACGAGGCCGCCAACCTGGTCATAGGGGTGCAAGTTGCTGGCCCGTGGGCCAGCCCGAAACCTCTCTCCAATACTTCTAAGGACCCTGGCCAAGCTGATGCGTCCGAGCAACAAGCCCCGAAGAAGGCAAGGAAGGACACTGAACCGTACCGCGTCTTGGAGTGCAGCGGAGGCGGTAACTGCGGCTGGAACTCTATCGGAGTTGCTCTGGCCCTTAGAAATGGGAAGAAAGAACAGGAAGCGTTGAACCAGGCGATGGCGCTTGGCAGGACACTACGCTGTGATGCATACGCTCGCATGCAAAAGCATGCGGCAGACTACTCAGGTGTTTGGTCGGAGGACCCGGATGCCACTGAGGCTACTTCCGGCGGCAAGGTACCCACTTCCTTCGTGGAGTGGCGGGAAAGTGTCTTGTAAAACGGGCAGTGGATGTGCGGGTTGAGCTTGAAGGCGGGTCGCCGGGTTGTGCGCATCGTCGTAGATTTGCGGAGCGACTCTGACGGAGTGCCGACTGCCTTTGGTAAGGGCACCGCCGGTGCTACTGAAGGAGCACCACGCGCTTCCCAAGCCGGAGGCCCTTCCCGAGGCTTCCCGAGGCCAGTGACGAAGGGGGGCCGTGCCCGCAGCAGGCTGGAGGCGCGAACTCTGAGACCTGGCTCCGGGCCAGGCAGACGGGAGGTCGAGCCCGCAGACCAAGGGGGAGGGGGAGGCTCCGGCAGAGTTGAACCGAGTTTGGGCCTACTCTGGCTAGCCAATCTCCCCAACCGTGGGGCCTTCACACCCCGGAGTCTGGTACTGAATGTGATGCGCTCAGGAGTCAAATGAACCAAGCGGGACACAGGGAAGCCGAGTGCACACCCAGGAAGGACGGGGAGGGCGCCAATGGACTTCAACACTTGTGGGCGGCTGAGACTCCGCGAGCTCACTCTGACAGGCAGGACACTGCCACGAGCCTCGCTCCAGCGAGTCTAAGCTGCAAGAAGAGGCTCTGGGGCAAACAGAGCTGCTACAGCTTCAGCGGATCCCCACGCAGGCCAGGGCCCCCCCACCACGGGGAAGGTTTGGCACGGTGGAGCCTGCAATGCAGGAACTCCTTCCCCGGCCATGGTGGATTTGCGACCTGTGCGGACACAGGGTTTTTGCGGGGCTTCCGGCAAGGACGACCCAGCAAAACGCATGCCCATGAAAGGGTGAGGCACCTTAAGCGGGCGCATGGAGTGAGTAACCCCCACTTGCCTAAACATGGGCTTCACACCCATGGGCCCCGCTTGGCCATGTCACGACAGAGCGTTGACGCTCGATGGAAGCTCACGTGGGAAGCGTTTCAGGCGGGGAGGTCTCCCGGGTATAGGGCGGCACTTTTAATTTCCGTGAGGGGGGGTGGGCCAAAGCAACGGACGATGCCAGCAACGGATCCCAAATGCTCACCGCACAACAAAGGGCGTTGGCCCGACCATGCCTCCAGGTAGGCGTTCGCCGCTCCGTACACGGCCCCGCACTTTGTGTGACCGACAACCAGGATCATGCGAGAGCCCAGCTTGCCAGTGCAGAACTCCAGGCTGCCCACCATGCTGCCTGGGGTTCCAATCTTTCGAGCACACTCTGCCCCCAATTGTGGTACAATCAAAGTACGCTCTCAAGCATCAACCTGAGCCATGATTGTTTCAGACCCCCCCTCCCCCGCGACGCGAGGGGGGCCTTCCCACAATGCTGCCTGAGGAAACGGCAGCACGGAATGCCACCCACCCACCCCGTCCCCCCACCCCGTCACCCGAACCCTGGCCTTCCGCGTGGGTGCAGGTGTTTCCGGCGTTGCGCAGCACGAAGATGTCGCCGGGCATGGCGTCGAACACGGTCTCCAGGGGCGCCCGCGAGTCTGCGCAGCCGATGATGGCGGTGTGGGGCGCCTGGCCTCTGTCCACCAGCTCCTGACTCGAACATGCAGCACTTGGCCAGTCTTTGGCCACAAGGGCCACAAGCATAGGTGTCCTGTTGGAAAAATAGATGGCCCTGGTACTGTAAATGAAATACAACCCGTCTAAACTAACCTAGAACGCACAATGGTCACAAGTCGCAAGAGCCTCCAGTCTCCATTGTCCATGTGCCACCTCACCCCACTTCACCCTCGCCTTGCGCATGGCCTCGTTGGTGCGGGTCGCCTGGGGCTCGCCCTTCACGAAGCGCGCGTTGCCCTCCTTCAAGAGCTTTATGGCCTCCTCCGGGGCCATGGGCGCATCCGCGGCAGTTCGCACAACAAGTCCTGGGCGAAGAAGGCGAGGAGGAAGGGCGAGGGCGCGGGGCGCGGGGGCAAACTGGGGTATGAATTCTGTGGGAACCCTTTGGTGGACGCATCATGCCCCACTTCGAATCCGCCTGGCAATTGACAGCCTGGGGGAAAACGAACCGTGCAGGTCTTTTGGCGATCCACGCAGCGTTTGCCCTTTTCGACCACTGAAGGGTTCAGGGGGAATAGTGGCAACCCGCAAAATTGTTCCTGTGCAACTTGTTTACTCTTCCTGGCATATTGTTCTACGCAAACTGTTGGTTCCATGGAACAGAGGGATAGCTTGCCGACACGCTTGCAAAAGCCATCCTCGAACAACTCCCTATTCTAACACGCTGCATGACCAGAGGTGAATCAATCCTGGCAGCATTTGTCCAAGATCGCGGAACAAAACTAGCGGCAACATGACCTCAATGGGCAGATTCCCTTTCCCAACCCGTGGTGCCAGCAAGAACATGTTCTTCGCAGTCGCACCCCTGGGCATCCCACTGCCTGCCTGGGCCTCATATTATGTCATAGGCAAGGCCCCCCCCCCCACCGGAATTGCAGCCCGAGGCTCGTGCCATGGCCGAGTAGAGAGAGGAGACGAGCGAAAATTTGGATGTGGCGTGCTCAAAGCCGAGAAGCAGCCGCGCTTGCGGTAAAGCGATACCGGGTTTTGCCAAGGTGCGAAAAGGTCTCTCTTGGCAAACAGAAGCCCTTCCGATGACACAACTGACACCATATCAACAGAGCGGGAAGAAAGCCCCCGTGATTCTCTATATTACCATGTTTCATGGTTAGCTCAATTCTCTCTGGACACCAAGGAGGTGATGCAAACACTCAAGTTGAGCGATTCGCAAAATGCCTCTTTGACACCTGCAGACAACTTTACCAAGACCACCCGACATCCCGGTGGGGAAAGCCGTTGCCCATGACAAGACCAAAAGCGAGCCAAGCGCCAATGGCCAATGATAGGCAAGTGCTTCCCCTCCTTGGAAAAATACGTCAAATTTATTTTGTTATTTGCTTCTTCTTTTTTTATAAAATTAAAATAAAAATAAAAAATAAAATAAAAATGTCAAGGCTTTGAAGGTCGGCTTGAGGCCCTTGCCCTGAAAAAACCTACGCTGAGAGCCTAGCCGTGGACTGCGACCAAGGCACGCCCTACAGCATGGTGGGGATAGCTGGGGTCAGTCACCAAGACCCCCTGGTTGCGGGCATTGGCGAGCAGGGGCAAATGGCCTTGGCGTGGGAGAACGGCAAAGGCTTTACTGTGCAGGCGGGGATAGATCTTGGATGATTTGTGCCGCTTTTTCGGTCTGAAAGGAAGCCAAATGGAAACGGACCCATCTCTCAGAAACTGACATGGGTCTATTGGTCCAACTCTGCGCACTCCAACCCAGAACCTAAGCGGGGCCCGGCCCAGCCGCACGCGAGCTGCCACGGCAACTGCGGGTTCCTTTCATATGGAATCTGGATTTATTCTCCCCACAAAAATGAATGAACCTGAAACCGCCATGAGAATGTCCATCAAGACTTTTTTAATCAGATTGCAATCAGTCGAATTCACCTGGCTCCAGCGGCTCCATGGGCCGTGTGTAGGTGTCAAAGCCTTCACCCCGCCCGCTGGCTTAGGCAACTGTAGCCACCAAAGGCACTTGGTATTAGCCTTCTTCACTTCCAGCAAGCCAATTCACTTCACACATCCATTGATTTCAACCATGGCAATGGTTTACCCCAGCTCCCCGATGTGTTCAAGGCTGTCACAGCCAAATAGCCAATGTCAAAAAAGTGTCCTTAAAGAACGACCGTCCTCTCCCCAGGAACCCAGTCCCTCATCTTGCTCCGTTCAGCCTCGCGGGTCCAAAGCGACAAGGGAAACCAAGTAATGTTGAGAAGCCCTCAACATGCACCCACTTCAATCTGACTGACAAGGTTTCAAAGACCAGAACTTGGTGGTCCTACTTAAGGGACACCTGCCAGGCCTTGCGCGGCCCGCCAGGCCCTCCCTCCCTCGAATCAACAAACTCAGAGGTCCAAAGGAACGCTTTTGGAGCCATGACTAAGAACTAACCAACCCACCCACCCACCCACCCACCCACCAATCAACCAACCAACCAACCAACCAACCAACCAACCAACCAAGCAACCAAGCAACAAACCACAATGCCACGACTCAGAACAATAGACACCAAACAACTAACCAGGCAAGCAAGCAACTGGCGAAAACAGGTGCTCAAGGTTTCGTGTGGTGTGTCTCCGCTGAGCTGGTGTTGCCGGTGCCTGTTTGATGCCGTCTGGCGAAGGACCGTACTTGGAAACGTTGCTAGTTTTGACATGCCAAATCATCGGCCGAGCGGCTGGCCACAAGCCGAATCAAACCGAGCAAACTACGGCAGCATCGAGAACTCGGGTCGGCTCCGCTTATGCTGACATCGCATTGCAATGAATGCAATTGAAATATGTTGCAAAATGTACTTGCCCAGCCTGCTCAATCAAGTGACTTCAAAAGGCAGACGAATTATGCTCCAAATACCAATGTCATCCACCTGCTTCAAAAAGGGCCCTGAAGGCCCCCTACAAACAGCAACGGCTTCCTTTCCTCAGAACCCCAGGTGGGAAGCGAACCACCTTGCTGGTCTGCACTGGGAACTGAGAATCCCAGAATTTCGGAGTACGTATTCATACACCAGCCAACCTTCTCCTTTCTCCTCTACACGTTCTGCCATGCAAAGGCAACCATTGGGAAAAGATTGAAGGAAGCCATCTTTGCTTTGGGGCTCCCTGGTCTGCCATGCTTTTCCCTTCAGCCCGCTTCAGCCCGCTTCGGCCCCCTTCGGCCCTCTGGCCAGGCGGCGCTCTTCGTGATCTCCTCCACCACCTGGTCGATCTTCTCGGCCCTCGCGGGGCTTCCAAATCTATGCTTCTTTGTCTCACAAAAAGGTGCCAGAGCCCAACGGGTCTCGGGTTCGGCTTCAAGGTGCCCAAATTCCTGAGCGCTCAACTTCCTCACCCTTTAACAGAGGTCAAACCTCCCACAAAGACCTCCTCCCGACTTCCAAAGAAAACTGACCGAGTTCTAGAGGAATCCACCGCCATGTCAAAGATCAACATCGCAGTGCCATGTATCTTTTCAGGAACCCTGTTCCCTCTTTGACCCATCTTCGCTTCAATGAACAAGAGACGGTAGGGGCTTCCGGGAGAACGTCTGGTGCATGCAGCAGCGGCCCTCGTTCAGCGCACGCAGCGGCAGCAAAAGCTCCTGGAGGAGTCTGGCTTGAGGTGGCGGGAGCAAGTGAACCAGGGACACGGCATGTAATGTTGATGGTTGATCAACTGCAGCGACGGTGGCTGAAGGGACGTTTTATTCTCCCATCTGGCCAAGGGGAGAGGAAAATGGACAGGCAACATGCACGCCGCACGCTCTCAACAAACCTGGTACATCGCCCCTTTGGGAAACTGACGCCACGGGGGCAGCGCCTCGCTCCGTCCCAGAATAAGCCCAGGTATCCCCACCTGGAACCAGAACCCTTTGACGCTGGCCCTCAGCGGCTTGAACCTAATCTTTCCAACATGAAATCTAAGAGAATGAAAAAGGAAAAAAAAGAAGCTTGGAATGGATAACCCTTGATTTCTAGTCTCGGCCATTCGCATGCCAACTGATCCAAAAAGGATTATAAATGAGATAAGGGCATGCGATGGAAGAAGATGTAAAGGTTAACTGCCATTCCATTCCTTTCTCCTGTGGATTTACAGCAATATCATTCCTGTTCATCATTTGTTTCAGAAGAATCCTTGGAATTTAACAGCCGCACAACACCACCCCGGAAACCCGCCAAAACCATCGGAACCCTCCAAAATCATTCCCAAATGTTCAAGACCCAAAAGCGCTTCTTTCCCCCCCCCAAAGTTCTCCGCTTCTCCTAGCACGGTCTCTTCCAAGAAGCCGCCCCAAGGGCGTCCCTCTCTTCCCGGGTTCAGCTCGCCTCCCCAGCGCATCCTTCTCCGCCAGAAGCGCCCCGTGCGTGGCGTGGGCCCAGCGTCAAAGGCCCGGGCCCCCGTCGCCCCCGTCGCCCCCTCCCTCACCCGACCTTCCATCCGTCCGCAACCTTACACTCGCAAAGCAAACATCTCTGGACTCCTCCTTTTTCACAGCAAACATCCTAGGAGACTGCGTCACCTAGGTTTCCTGTGACCTCCGCAACATCAATCTTGCTGTTCCTCGTTCACTTGCAAACTCCAAGAACCCCACCGTGCCCTGCCCCCTTCGCTTTCGCAACACCCGAAAGCCCAAAACGGGCCTGGACCGCACGAAGGAGTCGCGGGATCCCTCCCGGTAGCTGAGGCGGTCCGCGGGGTGCGGCGGAAAGCCGTCGCCCAGCGAGGCGCAGTCCTCACATCCGAAGCCGAGAGCCCGAAGAGACGCTTTGCAACATGTCCAGATTTTCGCGGGAGGCAATGGCAGGCGTGTCTCCACTTGAGAGACTCAGGTTCCCATGGCCCGATGTGACATGTACTTCACACATTTCGGAAATAGCCCCCGACCCCACTGACCCAACCATAAAATAGGGCTCGGGTTTAAAAGGGGCGTCAACGCCAGAACAATGCTGGGTTTTACTGGTGTACGGTTTGATTCTCAGTCAAGTTGGCCTCTGGACTTGTCAAGATCCAAAGGACGATCGAGAGATGCCTAGGTCGCGCAACAAGAAGCGGTTCCATGTAGTGAACGATCCGCAGTGCCAACGTGTGCCAACGTGGTTTTGAAGGACTCGGGTGCCCGTCTGGAGGTTTGGCGATCTTGACAAACATCCTGCAAACTGCTGCATGCCCACCACCACCGATAACCCGGCTGCTGACATGCAACACGCATCTTCTTTTGTTGAATACTCGGTGGGGATTTGGGGGGCAACCCACTCTTCAGCCCAATGAATATACAACTTGCTTGATGCCACTCCCTTTTGCTCTGACATGGACGGTGGATACATCGCCCCCTTTGTCGCCAACCCCGCGCCTTTGTCCGGAATTGGAAGTGCCACCGCCGCCATGGCCAAGTTCTTGGAACGGACGGACGGACAAATGCTAAGCTGGTGACACTTTCGCTAAGTTGTACGCTTTCGTGACATGGTGCTCCGGGTTGCAAGCATGCGGTGATCTGATTGGACAGGTGTTCCTAAAGTTCCTCTGTGCCTCTCTGGCCATTAAGCACGCATTGCCTTATGTGGCACTTCTAAGCTGCTTTGCCAGGCGGGTTGCAGAACATCTGGACAGGAAACAAGCTGCACGCAGAGCCATTGTTCCTTCGTGATGGATTGACCAAAGGGCCGATGTCACAATGGGCCACGGTTTCCCACCAACCAGGCAGGATTTGCTTCACATGGCCTAACTTTTCATCATCTCGCTAGCTGAGGTGGCACAATGAAACCAAATATCATGGTCGCTTTGAACCACATTGATAGAAAGTCAAGTGATCTAGGCAGGTCCTATATCTTGCGTACGCTCGCGCACAATCAACTGGTATGACTGTACATCCGAACCGATTTTCGCCAGCAAGAGCATGACCAAAAGCACAACAACTGCAAAGGATGTCTTGTAGCTGGAAGCCGCTCCGGCTGGAGAGAACATGTCCATCTCCGGCACGGGCAAGAGGGGCTCGTGATTGGCGGCCCAGGGGAATTGGAAGAGCAGGTGGTCTAGGTCCGACCAAAATTGAGTCGCAAACCAGGCCGCGAGCGTCAGGAAGCCCAAGACCCCGCGTAGGTGGTCGCCAAAGCATGGCGCTTTTTTCAGAGACGCGGACACCGTGGGCCTCGGCGGTTTCCCCTTAATCCAAGCGAGGGGGTCGGAGGCCAAGAGGAGAAGCAGAAGCTGGACAACCCAGTTCGGCCCCAACTGGAAGAAGACCTGCACGTGGAACATCGCAGTGCCAAGGAAGTACAGCAGCCGAATGGCAGACCCGGAGTGGAGAGAAGGCCCCATGGTGGCCACGACGATGGCCGGAAGGATGAGCTCAAATACCAAGGTGGCCCAGGACATGAACATGCAAATCCAAGGAGACATGGACAAATATCTGTTCAGGCTAGGGAGCCAGCTGAAGCCATGTGCCTGGTGCGTCACCGCATCCAAGAGCCACTCACCTGAACCAACTGCGTGCTTGAGCAGTGTTGACATCTAACATCCTTTTGTGCCGCGCATGTGTCAAAATGCAGGGGGGGAGACCTCCAAGATGGTGGTTTCACCGGTTAAAGCAACCGCCACAACTTATGGGGTACAGGCGTTGGCTGTTAGTGGACTCTCTCACCCTGCCTGTCACCAGCGTCGGCACGCCCAGGTACCTCACCTTGCAAACGCCTGCGAAGAGGTAGATGGGAATGATTGAGCACATGACGAGGAACTTCCGCAACCAAGCGCCAGCCAATGGATTGGTCTCCAGGAAGGGCACGGCTGCTGTACTAGCCAAAGCAAAAAGGATGGTGCCGTATTCGGAGTGTTTCTGATTGTATGTGTATGTAATGATCCCCAGGTATGCGTAGACGAGCGCACCGCAGCCGTAGAGCAGGCCGCTGAAGGCTCTCAGAAAGACTGGCAGGCACCCATCTTTGCCAGAGCTGGGCAGCAGAATGAAGCCCAACCAGGAAAGAACCATCCCCAAGCGCAGCTGGCTGAGGAATTCCATCCAGCCACTTGCTGTCTTCTCCGTGAGGTTTGGAAGGAGCCACTTGTTGCAGAGCATCGGATATTTCCATGGCGTAGGGCGCGCAACAAGCTCCACTAGCTCTGGCGTAGACAAAACCCCAGGCCTGGGCGCCATCAACACATGACCTCAGCTCTGGGGGCCAAAGGACCCCATCACCTCCATCTATATTCATAGATGCAGCCGATTCACAAATATGATTTGTCCAGACCCGAAGCTCTCAATACCAAGCCAGTACGAAACCAAGCCGGGCGATTTTTCGGCCCGGGGACCCTTGGGGCCTGTTCGTTAGGGAAGCCGATTGCCATACACGCGGCAACCAAAAGGTTGTTTTGAACTGAGCGGCAATGGGCCCAAAGCAGAGCAAACACCCAAAGTTTCATGGACATCGTTGGGTAGCTGAACTCGCAGGGAAAGAACCACCACCACCGCCAAGAGAGCCGCCCGCCAGGCGCCTCAAACCTCGTCTCAAGCGGTTCTCTGCTCGCAGCACCGAGGCCAAGCACCCAGAACTGCAGCACAAGGCCAAGCAGCAAGCTTGCAACGCAACAAGCCGCCAGCCCTGCGCCGCCCACGTGCAATATGGATCCATGCATTCTGGAGGCCGCGGCGAGCTGCTGTTGCTGCAGCTTCGTTTTTCCTGCACAGAGCTCTGGGTTGAGACGACACAGCGGCAGCTCAAGTAGCCGCGGGTCCGGCACGGCCCCTTCTCGGAGGTAGAGCTCCTCAAGTCCAGCATCCGGCAGCGCTAGGATCGAAAAGACCGCCGCTGAGGCGCAAACAACTCCCCGGACCGCAAGCTTCAGGCTTTGCTGAGCCTCCATATCACTCGCGGGAACAAAAGAAATACTGCGAAGAAACCGTTCAGGGCCCGGGCTGCTGGCAATGTACATTCATGGGCTGCTTTGCAACGGGGGCAGCTAAACCTTTTAGTCAAAGAAGTTTAGAAGGAACTTCCGTGTTACGGCAACTAATTGAAAGCTAGCTCTCCCTGAGACAGATGACAAGAGAAGGAATAAGCGCGCGAGAAAAGATGCGCGCGCGTGTGGTGGGAAAATAGAAGTGCGCCAAAAACGTGGCCCTGTGCGTGAATTTGCATGTCCGGAGAACTGAAAGCTAGCCTCCGCGTGTCGGACCATTGTCGGACCAAATCGGACCATTCTCGGATCACGTTCGCAGCGCGGGCCCATTGGCACGGCAACGCAGAGGTTTCGCAAAAACGTGGCCCTGTGCGTGAATTTGCATGTCCGGAGAACTGAAAGCTAGCCTCCTGGTCGGACCATTGTCGGACCATTGTCGGACCATTCTCGGACCATTCTCGGACCATTCTCGGATCACGTTCGCAGCGCGGGCCCATTGGCACGGCAACGCAGAGGTTTCGCAAGGTTTGAATTGCGTGGCAGGCGCAGCATTTTGGTGAGGTCGGGTGCAGATTTCGTGGCAGGCGCAGCACTTTCGCAAGGTCAACTTTTTTCAAGGTTTGAATTGCGTCGGAGGCGCAACACGAAAGCTCAGGTGCAGATTTCGTGGCAGGCGCAGCACTTTCGCAAGGTCAAGTACAGATTTCGTGGCAGGCGCGGCACTTTCGCAAGGTCAAGTAAAGATTTCGTGGCAGGCGCAGCACTTTCGCAAGGTCAAGTACAGGTTTCGTGGCAGGCGCAGCACTTTCGCAAGGTCAAGTGCCAAATTCGTGGCAGGCGCAGCTTTTTCGCAAGATCAAGCACAGGTTTCGTGGCAGGCTTTCACAAGGTCATGTACGCGCATCACTTTCGCAAGGTCAAGTACAGAACTCGTGGCAGGCGCATCACTTTCGCAAGGTCAAGTACAGAATTCGTGGCAGGTGCGGCACTTTCGCAAGGTGAAGTGCCAAATTCGTGGCAGGCGCAGCACTTTCGCAAGGTCAAGTACAGATTTCGTGGCAGACGCAGCACTTTCGCAAGGTCAAGTGCAGATTTCGTGGCAGCCGCAGCACTTTTTGCAAGGTCAGTTTTCGCAGCCAGGGCTCGAAAATCCCAACTTTTAAGTACGAAAGTAGTACGCGAAGTCAACTTTCGCAGCTGGGCTTGAAAATCGCAAGCTTTAGGTACGAAAGTAGTACGCGAAGTCCACTTTCGCAGCCGGGGCTCGAAAATCGCAACTTTTCAGTACGAAAGTAATACGCGAAGTCCTCGAAAATCGCAACTTTTAAGTACGAAAGTAGTACGTGAAGTCCACTTTCGCAGCTTGGGCTTGAAAATCGCAACTTTTAAGTACCAAAGTAGTACGCGAAGTCAACTTTCGGGGATTGAAAATCGCAACTTTTGAGCGCAGATATAGATGGATTGACAGACAGATAGAGAGACAGATAGAGAGATAGCTGTATAGAGATGGATAGAAAGAGAGATAGATAGAAACAGATAGAGAAATAGATAAATAAGAAGAAGAAGAGATAGATAGATAGATAGATAGATCGATAGATAGAGATAGATAGATAGATAAAGATAAATAAATAGACAAAGAGAATAGAAAGAGATAGAGAGATAGAAACAGAGATAGAGAGATATAGATAAATAGATAGATAGATAGATAGATAGACAAATGATAGATAGATAAGTAGATAGAGTACACGTGAGATAATGAGATAGAGAAATAGATAGATAGATAGACAGATAGAGAGAGAGATAGACAGGTAGACAGAGGGATACATAGAGATACATAGAGATAGATAGATAGAGAGATAGACAGATAGAAAAACAGATGGATAGATAGATAAATAGAGAGACAGATAAATAGATGGAGAGATAGATGGATAGATAGACAAGATAAATTAACAAACAGAAGATAGATAAACAGATAGATAGATAGATAGATAAAGAGATACATACATAAATAAATAGAGAGGTGAATAGATAGATAAAGAGAGAGAGACAGAGATAGAGGGATATAGAGAGATGCATAGATAGAGAGATAGAGGTAAAGAGATAGACAAAGAAGATAGATAGAGAGAGAGAGAGAGATAGATAAAAGGGAGAAGCAGACAAATAGATAACACGAGAGATAGATAGATAGGTAGAGAAAGATAGATAGACAAGCAAACAAAAGAAAGAAAAGACAGATAGAAAGAAGGAAAGAAGGGAGCAAGGAAGGAAAGAAAGGAAGAAAGGAAGCATGACGGAGAAAAAGAGTCAAGAAAAGAAAGAGAAAGAGAACTATAGTTTTTATATTGTTGAAACTTCCGCCCACCGGCTTCGCCGGCTCTACTGGTAGGTAAAACAACACCAGCAGTTGCGTTCGTAGCTTCCAAAGCTTGGCGCGCTGACGTGTCAATGAAACGACGACCAGCTGCTCGACCCTTCGCTCCCAGCCTCAAACCACAAAGAACCCAGAACCCAGCAAGGCGCAAACCTTTTTTACCGGGTTGCTTGGGAAGGTGGCACTTTCCTAGGGCACTGCGGTGCACCTAGGACAAGGGGCGAGATGTTCCCCCCCCCCTTATGGAAAACAATGTTGCAAGACAAGCGTGTCCTTGCTTTAAAATGCCAAAAGGGGGGCGTGGCACGCGTGCCCACGCCCGCATCAAAGGACCTGCGGGTCCAAAGACCGCGGGTCCGGGCCCTGGTACGAAGCTGAGAGTGCGCTCCCAGTTCTTGTCCGGCAGGCTCCAAGCTTGGAGGACTGTCCGGGAAGCCTTGGGTTTCAAACGAAACCAGGACTGCGAGTCCTAAACGTGACTTTGAGGGCTAGGAGCACCAAATGGCGGCGGCGTAGGAGATTCACCCCAGACCTATAAAACACAAGGGAAAAGAAAACCCTTAGCGTTAAAGGTCCCGCGCACTGCTCCTAGCCTCAAACCGCAAAGAACCCAGAACCCAAAAGCCGACAGCAAGGCGCACACCTTTTTTACCGGGTTGCTTAGGAAGGTGGCAATTGCCGGGCACTGCGGTGCACCTAGGACAAGGGGCGAGATGTTCCCCTCACTCAGTGCTTCCCAAGGCAACCCCGGAAACAGGCGATTGAGGCCAAGGCGCAAAGTCCCCCTCTTCAGTGCGGGGTTGCACCTGCGGCGGAATGAAGCACAGGGAGAGGCAATGCGAGGGCATTGCTGATACCTCAAATGCAACGGCTTTCATCAGTCCATTTTCCTGATGCTTGGAGTTTCAGCCAGGTCTTCTGGCCACGGAAAAGCGCGCGCACGCTGCCTTTTTTCCTTTTTTTCTAGGCGGCACTGTTTGGCCGCTGCATCAAGCCCCAGCCGTGGCGTGAGCATGACACAAGATACGTGAGACAAAGGTGGTCGAGTAAGACGAGCCAACCGATTGGAAAAGCCCCGCAAGGCACAAAAAGCCGTCAACGACAGAAGAACCCAAAAACCACAACGGCGGGAACAAAGTCGACGCATTGCCCGCGCGGTGCACCAGGGCGGCTACGCGGACGTGCTGCCATGGTGGGCATCCTGCGCTGCGGCAAGATGCTGCCGCCGCAGCTGAACCTGGTGATAGAAATCGAGTTCGCGCGACGACTGCGCTGTGGTCCGAGAACGCCGGCGCGCACCCGTCGGGCGCCACGCTTTTCCCAGGTCGTCCTGAACTCTGCGCTGGTAGAGTCCTTCAACCGGGCGCAGGAAGGTCGCTCGTGTTCAGCTACCCCACGGCGCACACGCACTCCGCCTCCATGCGCGGCGCCCTCTGCTGCCCAGCAACGGCTTCGTCTCTTCTACTGCCCGGTCAGCCCCTACAGCCGCGTCCATAACCAACAGTCGTAAGTTCCTGGCAAGGAGAACCTTCAATGACGAAAACCTTAGGGCCTTCGCTTCTTGCAACACAAAGGCATTGCGCTGTACAACATAACAGACATCCTTAAGAAAGCAGCAAGCTCCACATCGCGATGGGCAGCCGCTTGCCGTCAGTCTGAAGCCCCGAGATTCTCTTACGATGTGAGTCTTGCTCAGCGGCAACAACAAAAAGCTTCTGGCAGCTTCAACAAAAATAACAGTCAAGGACATCCATCGAAAAGGAAAACCAGGTCATAGGAGTGGTTGAGCAATTTTGTCACCACCTTTGCCACTTTTCCAACATGCTTGGCCGCACTCGGCATCGGGGGGGGCAACGAGTGGCCTGCAGCGTCGTTGCGCCCCAAGCCTCGAACGGGTGAGAAGATCAGACAAGAACTCCTCCACGGTCTCATCCGAAAAGCTTGGTGCAGGCACTTGTTGAGGCGGTCAACACCAACATGTAAGACGAGACGCCAAGCATTTTGGCCCACTGCAACCCAAAGCAAGCCACGGCAAGGAGCCCCGGACGCATAGGGAGACGAATGTTCCAATAGATGAATCTGAAACCTGTAACAGGGCTCCGGAACTCCTCTTTCGGCAACGCAACGGAACTTAGTTAGCAAGACAGGACGACTCTGCAGCGCGTGAACAAGACCGGCAACACACGGAGTGAGGGACACGGGGGACACGGCATCAGCAAGTCCCGTGCACATCAGCATAACCTTTCCACATCCGCTCTCTGCGCGGCTCAAACTGGGCAAGCTGGAACAAGTGAACTGTCATGTCCATTGATGAGGACGCTCATGCGCGTTGCACGGTGGCGTTGACGCGCAGCAGCCCTGGCGCGACATGAAATCCGGTTCAAGGCAAACCTGTTGGATGAGCTCGCGTTTGCTGACCGACTGGGGATCAATCCTCTGGCCATCTGCTGTCAGTACGGATCGTCTCCAAAGTCTGCACTTGGTCCTCGACAGTGCTTCCAAAGTGCTTGAAAGCGCGACGGAGACGCCGGCTCTGTTGTGGGGCTATGCGGGCCGCAACATGGTTTTCCGCAGTGGTTTTGGAACCTTATCGTGGCATGCTGGACTGTGGTCGATCTGGAAGATCTTTGTTTTGCAGGCGGACTCTTCAGAAGTGCAGACTCTGTTGAGGACATTTAAAGGAGCTGCTTATGGCGTGGGTCCATCAACAAAGCTGTCACAGCTCTGCTAGAACAAAAGCTTTTGAGTTCTTGGCACAGGCTTGCCAATGTGTGGGCTGCAGGCTCTGAAACGACCTCGTCCGCGAAGGATTCAAACCGTTGCGTGCAGGCGTGTGGCTGCAACACAACGACCCTAGATAGCTTGCAAAATGCCCCGCAGCTGCGTTGCTAAAAAAAATTGGAAAAAGAAAGCCAGCCAGAAAGCCAGCAGAAAGCCAGCCAGAAGCAAACCGAAGCCAACCAGAAAGCCAGCCAGAAAACCAGCCAGAGCCAGCCACCAAACCAGCCAGAAAACCAGCCAGAAGCCAACCAAAAGTAGTAAGGTAAGGCAGCTTATAGTAACCAATTAATTTGCGTTTTTGGCCAAAAAACCCGCCAAAACTGCATAATTTTCAACCAGCTGAACTCGTCACCAGCGATGTCACCGCTTCGTCACCGCTCCGTTTTTGGTGCAAAAAGCGCTCAAAACGGTCAACTCCCGTTTTTTCGTGTCAGACGTCAAATGTGGTGCCTGGGCCTCCAAATTCGCTCGTTTTCGGTCAAAATCGGGCTCCAGACGTTCGCCGTGCTCTGGATTCCGTTTTCTGCCCGGAAAAGCATGCAATTTCCAGCCCGCTGAGCTTGTCACTGTTCGCCTCCGCTTTGTCACCGCTCGCTTTTGGGTCAAAGCGGCCCTAGTTCCCGAGCTCCGGAGTGCTTCGTTCTTCGCAGGGTTTTCCGCGGCCCGACAGCCCGCTGAGGACCTGGCTCGGAGCGCGACAGCCCGCCGAGGTTTCGGCCTGCGGCCCGTCAGCCCGCCGAGCATGTAGCTTGTCACCACTAATGTCACCGCTCCATCTGGCTTCGTTTTTGGCGCAAAAGCGCTCAAAACGGTCAACTCCGAAAAGTCCTGCCTGAGCCTCAAGTTTCGCTCGTTTTCGGTCGAAAGCAGCTTACATGCGGCGAGGATCACATTGTTGGAGGTCGACACCAAGGTGGCCAACGCTCTCCTGGGCGTCGTCACCGCCAGTGCTGGCCTCCGAGCTCGCGAGTCAAGACGCCTCCATCTTGGGGCTGCAGGCCTCCAAGGCGGACGCCAGTGCGCTGACTGCTTACGCCCTGCTGTCTGCCGTCGACACTTCCTCAGAGGTGGACTCTAAGATAGCGGCAGCCCTCTTGGGCGCAGTCACCACGGCAGCCCTGGACGCAGTTCTCGGCAAGGCGGACGCAAGCGCGCTGGCCGCCCTGCTCTCCTCGGTGGACGGGTTGGACACGCCGCTCGAGGTAGACACCAAGATAGCAAATGCCCTGCTGGGTCTCGCCACCGAGGCCTTCGTCGCAACGCAGCTTGCTAGCCGCGACGCCAGCAGCACGGCGCTCCGGGCCAAGGCCGACGCGACGCTGCTGGCCTCGTACGCCACACCGTC
>CAUJNA010000014.1:1536437-1539898 GCA_963377175.1 Effrenium voratum | reverse complement strand
GTTTCAAGATGTAGCGACGGGCCCAAACCTTGAGCATCGTCCTCGGGTGACACGCAGACGACACGCCACGAAGCTGCTTCATGTGATCCTCGTCCAAAAATGTGGATGCTGCCATCGGGTTGATCTTCCAGCGCCGAGTCTCGTCCAGCAGATGGGCGATGTAGTGGTGCTTCGGGCGCACCCGCCACAAAAAGTCACCACGCTCCAGAGCCCTCGAGGCCAAGGCCTGGTAGCACACCAAGTGCAGGCAGCCAAGCCAAGAGGACTCTGCAGCCTCTGCGTCTGACAGATGTGGCCGTTCGCCTTTGCTCCAGATTGACAGCGCCGCACTCAGCGAGAAGCACATGACCGCCCGCAGCTGAGCTTCAAAGATGCAACTGGCCGGCGCGTTATGTGGAACAAGCTCCTCCTTAGATCCGGCGACATCAATGAATTATAAGACCGCAATGGAACAGCAATTGAAATAAGAACACGCCAATCATTTTTCGCCAATAGAAAACATATCTGGCAAAGTGTCAATCTCAAGTGCAACTTTGGTGACAAACTCGAACAAGACACGGGTGCGAGCAGCCTTCACACGAGTGTCAAGTTCTGGGTAGGACTTGCCATCGAACCCAAGTCGAGACTCTGTAAGTGGAGGTATGGATAAGTCCAGTTTCTGCCCGCGCGCCCATTCCTTCGCTAAGATTGTGAAGCGGTGCAAAACAGCGTCAGGCGTTGCATCGTTGCCCAACTTCACGTAGCTGTGCAGCTCTTTTGTCAGGAGCAGACTCACGAGCGTGCTGGCCACCACATCACGCAAAATGCCAAGGTGAATCAAATGCATACCTTACTTGCCCCGTGCCAAGAACAGCTTCGAAATCATGCAGGCAACACACAAACACAACACACAAGCCAGCATCTTGTAAATATTAAAATTAGTGGGCAAGCGAAGGCTGTGCACCCCCGGCAAATTTTTGGCATTAGAGCCTAAGGCAAATTTAAAGAAGGCTACTCGTGGGCAGCGCAGGCAGCGAGACAAAGCCAATGCAGCAACATGCCATGAGGCTTGGGCGCAGCCGTGTAAATATGAAATTTCAATGATAAAGAGAGAGAGAGAGAGAGAGAGAGAGAGAGAGAGAGAGAGAGAGAGAGTGTAGATGAGGATGAAAGTAATGAATTCTTAGCACCAACCATATGTTCCTCGTTGAAGATTACTCCATACTCCAGAGAAGATAGCAGTTATAGCTCCTAAAGAAAGAACAATATGAAAATGCGCTACAACATAATATGTATCACGCAATCCTAGATCCAGCGCAGCAACGGCAAATAAAAACCCGTGTTGCTCAAATGTTGCCAGGCGCAGTCCCACAATCTCCGGGGCCTAGAATAGCCAGGCACTTGAAGCCACAAGGACTTGTCCTCCAAAGTATGCAGGCAATCTGTGTGCCTCCACTGAGCGATTGCGGAAAAATCCCCACATGATAAATGACTGTTCGTCCGGGATGCCCAGCACCAATCACAAATCCAAGAGCATCTGTAATGTCTGGTTTGCAGGCTATGTGCGGGCATTGCCGCCTCCAAGTCTCCTTTCCAAGAAACAAAAGTAGCAGTGAAGCGGCCCATGCGCTGGCCAGCTCTCTTAGCCCTGAAGCTGCCGGCTGCAAATTGCGCCCCTGTGTGATCAGTGGTCGGCCACACGCCCGCGCGCAGTTGCTTCAAATCCCACGTGATGACATTGAGGATGGCCACACGGGTTTCAGTACACATTTGCGATGTCATTAAACCCACAACGCAGCATCTGGTGGCCCAACTGTCCCCACGCGCCATGGGTGTGGAAAAGGATATGAAAGTCGCTGTTGAGTCGTGCCAATTCGGCACAGCATCTTCATGAAACGACAAAGGCACACACGTGGAGAGGTCTGAGGGGGCTACGCCCAAGCTAGCAAGAAAGGCCGGGTCCTCCTTCTCCCAATACTGTTGGATGCTGGCCTCCCCGTGAGGCCCAAAAAGGCATTTGTTCCTGACTGCTTCGCCCCGCACGCACATATCAAACAGCATATCTGAAGGCAATACCATCGCCACTTCAAACGGCTGCACCTGGGCCAGACACGCAATCTGTCTAGAAGCAACGTCACAACCAGTCGCAACTCAGGCTTCAGTGCAAGATACCCTTCGGGCTCTTATGATCGCCAAGCTACTTCCACATCAAGCTGCTTGGTGGTGAGCAGTGGGATGGTGGTCGTGTACGGAGGGAATGGCAACTTGACCCACCGGAACAAATCTCGTTCACGGCTGCTTGTAGCGAACTGATTGATGGTCCTGCCGTGGACCCCATCTTGCTGGAAGGCCGCAGCAATCTTGGCAGATTTTTTGACAGACATCGCCTCAGTTGTGAGGGTATGCTACAAATAGGTGAGACACAACTGAAAATGCAAACTCAAAGGAAAGCCGCAGAAAATACAAACACCAAGCCCAGGCACGCCAGCTCCCACTTCTTCAGCAAGTATGGAGCACCCACGACTGTCCCACTCGTTCACATTCCTGAGACAACTGGCACGTGTGTGCCACCATTCACAATTCGTGCAAAACAATCTTCACAAGTACTGCAAACGAGATTCTGTTTCTTGCGCCGCTTCTGGTGCTCTGGGCCAACCTGGTACCTATCAGCTGCACACATGCTGCAAGCTGGGCGGGCCACACGCGCACCCTAAACCCTAAAGTGGAGGCAAGTCAGCAGCGCTCAAACCCGTGTCTGGCTTTACTCATGTGGCTCAGCATCAGGAACAGCACAGACTCAACCACGATAATCAAGTGTAGAAGCCAGCACATCTTTTTTTGCCTCTGGCAGCACGAGCTCTGCACCTGCAACACACCCTGAGTCGACTCGGATCCTGCACAGAGCAAAATTTACTCTGGTGATAAGCCTTTGTAGTCACAGCCCTGTGCAGGTCACACACCCTGTGCAGAGCTCGACCAACGAAAACCAGGTGTGAGCCCTAAAGGCTTCAGAAGCCACAGGCGCACACAGAGCCCACACGTGAAACGCCAGCAACCTCAGGCAAGTTGTCTGAACATATCAGCTCATGCATCGCTGTCTCTATATCGTAGGTTGGGCCTGAGGACACTGGCAAAGTATCTCAGAGGCAAAAAAAGCCACATGCTCTCAGCGGGCGCAAGATCAAGATGATGGCAGCCTCAGATCTGCAGCACCCAAGCCCGGTCACGTACGTTTGGGACATGTGGCATGGTTAAACTGAATACGGAGCCCAGTTTCCCAATTGGCTTCCGACGATATGCGTAGACAAGTCACGGCTTCGCCTTGGCCTTCTTCTTCGGCGCGTTCTTCACCTTCAAGGACTTCACCATGCCCTGCGCCGCCATCTTCGGGGCCTCGTAGTTGCGGCTCACCTCAAGGAACTGCTTGACGTACGGCAAGTAGTCCTCCTCGCGGTCCACCTGCCCGGCCACGAGGGTGCGCA